>JAWPHD010005368.1:0-165168 GCA_037043455.1 Cyrtodaria siliqua | reverse complement strand
AAAATAAAAGCAAGTTATATCACCCGACTCTGTGGTGTCAACTAATGATGCTGAATACGTGTGAAGTTTCAATCCATTATGTAATGTGGTTTGGGAGATACAAGCTTACATACAAACTTTAACCAGGGGACGCAGACAACAACGACAATCAAGTGATATCAATAGCTCTTTTTTTTCCTTCGGAAAAGTCGAGCTAAAAATGCTTACACTGGCATAAATGGTCTTATATCTAGTTCTCCAAGAGCACTTATACGATGGCGAGCCGCCACGCTATTGGCACATACCGCCATGCAAAACAAGTGCCGCCACCTAAAAATCGTCAAGCAACACTTTAAAAAGTTTTTTTTAAAATAAAACCTAATAAATTTAGCAAACTTGATGTAGAATACAAAGGTCTTCTACTAGAAATTCATCTGGACGAAAAATGGACCTGTGCAACTGTATGAATTGATGCAACAAACACCACAACATAACCTGAATCTAGACCAATTTGGTTCTCTGTGGTCATGGTGGTTACATGAAGTTCAGTCATCCAGATTTCAACAATAAAGCAAGCGCCTCAATTGTACTGACCGAACCATTTAGGGGAGGTAACTCTAATCCAACATCTGGGAGTCGCTGTCGAAATGGCATTAAAAACAAGAGGCCCAAGAGGGCCTGTGGACGCTCTACTGGCTAAAGATAAAGTTTATGCACAAGTGGCCATAACTCTTTCAAATATCGTTCAACCAGAACATGGTGATGATATAGGCAACTAGGCTTGGTACTGATTGTCCCTGACAAGTTTCGCTGAAATCCAGCCAGAGGTTCAGGAGAACTAGTCTGTACAAAGTTAGTGTATTAAACCTTTTAAGGGGCCATAACTCTGCACACGCCAATGATAGGTGCAACTAGGCTTGGTACTGATCATCCCCATCAAGATACGTTGAAATCCAGCAAGGAGTTCAGAACAGACTAATCTGGATGTTTCTCTATTAAAACCTTTAAAGGGCCATAACTCTGACAAAAATCATTCAACCCGAATATGGCGATGATATGCACAACTAGGCTTGATACTGATCATCCTTGTCAAGTTTCGTTAAAATCCAGCCAGGGGTTCAGGAAAACTAGCCCGGAAAATGTTTGTGTATCAAAAACCTTTAAAGGGCCATTACTCCACCAAAAATCTGTTAACCGGAATGCAACGATGATATGCACAACTAAGCTTGGTGCTGATCATCCCTGTAAAGTTTCGTTGAAATGTGGGGAGACGTTCAGGAGAATAGTCCAGACAAAGTTTGTGTATTAAAACCTTTAAAGGGCCATAACTCTGCCAAAAATCTTTCAACCGGAACACGGCAAAGATTTGCACAACTAGACCTGGAACTGATCATCCCTAAAAAGTTTTGTTTAAATCCGGACAGGGGTTCAGGAAAACTAGTCAGGACAAAGTTTGTTTATTAAAACCTTTAAAGGGACATAACTCCACCAAAATCATTCAACTGGAACACAGTGACGATATGTACGACTAGGCTTGGTACTGATCATCCCTGAAAAATTTCAATGAAATTTGGCCATTCTACTAAATGAGGCCAAAATATAGCATATTTCAAAAAATGAAATCAAGGGCTATAACTCTGGTGTAAATTGTCCAATCTGGCTGGTTTTCAAACTTGTCGGAGCTTTCATTGATAGTAACAATCTGGTAAAGTTTGGTAAAGATCGGATGAAAAATGAAGACCCCATCGTATTAACAAGGCAAAATATAGCATTTTTAACTAAATCAAGGGCCATAACTCCGCTGTTACTGGTCCGATCAGGCTCGTTTTCGAACTTGTCTGAGCTTTAATTGATATTAACAATCTGGTAAAGTTTGATGAAGATCTGACGAAAAATGAAGGTCCTAACGTCTTAACGAGGCAAAATATAGCATTTTTAACTAAATCAAGGGCCATAACTATGCTGTTGCTGGTCCGATCTGGCTGGTTTTTGAACTTGTCTAAGGTTTTATTGATATTAACAATCTGGTAATTTTTGGTAAAGATCGGATGAAAAAAGAAAACCCTATCTTCTCAACGAGGCAAAATATAGCCTTTTTTAACTAAACCAAGGGCCATAACTCCACTGTTACTAGTCCGACCTGACTGGTTTTCGAACTTATCCGAGCTTTCATTGATATTAACAAGATGGTAAAGTTTTGTAAAGATCAGATTAACAATGAAGCCCCTATCGTCTTAACGAGGCAAAATATAGCATTTTGAACTAAATCAAGGACCATAACTCCGCTGTTACTAGTCCAATATGAATGGTTTACAAACTCATCCGAATTTCATTGATATTAACATATTAACAATCTGATAAAATTTGGTAAATATCGGATGAACAATGAAGCCCCTATCGTCTTAACATGGCAAAATATAGCATTTTTAATTAAATCAAGGGCCATAACTCCGCTGTTACTGGTCCGATATGGCTGGTTTCCGAACTTGTTCGAGCTTTCAATGACAGTAACAATGTGGTAAAGTTTGGTAAAGATAGGATGAAAAATGAAGGCCCTATTGTCTTAACGAGGCAAAATATAGCATTTTGAACTAAATCAAGGGCCATAACTCCGCCGATACTGGTCCGACCTGGCTGGTTTTCAAACTTGTCCGAGCTTTTATTGATAGTAACAATCTGGTAAAGTTTGGTAAAGATCGAGTGAAAGATGAAGGCCCTATCGTCTTAACCAGGCAACATTTAGCATTTTTAACTAAATCAAGGGCCATAACTCCGCTGATACTGGTCCAATCCGGCTGGTTTTCGAACTTGTCCGAGCTTTCATTGATATTAACAATCTGATAAAGTTTGGTAAAGATCGGATGAATAATGAAGCCTCTGTGGTCTTAACGATGCAAAATATAGCACTTTTTAACTAAATCAAGGGCAATAACTCTGCTGTTAATAGTCCGATCTAGATGGTTTTCGAATTTGTCCGAGCTTTCATTGATATTAACAATCTGTGCAAGTTTGGTAAAGATCAAATAATAAATGAAGGTGCTAGTGTTCACAAGGCTTAATATGGCATTTTTCAGCAAAACAAGGGCCATAACTCCATTGAAATTATTTCGATCTTGCCGGTTTTCGAACTAGTTTGAGCTTTCATTGATATAAAGACACTGGCAAAGTTAAGTAAAGATCCGATTAATATTGAAGGCCCTAGAGTGTTCACAAGGCGGAAAATAGCATTTTTCAGAAAAAACAAGGGCCATAACTCCGATGTTACTGATCCGCTTTAGCTGGTTTTCGAACTTGTTCGAGCTTTCATTGATATTAACAATCTGTGCAAGTTTGGTAAAGATCAAATAATAAATGAAGGTGCTAGAGTGTTCACAAGGCCGAAAATGGCATTTTTTAGAAAAAACAAGGGCCATAACTCTAGTGTTACTGACCCAATTCAGCTGATTTTCGAACATGTCCAAGCTATAATTAGTATTAACAATATGTGCAAGTTTGGTAACGATCAAATAATAAATGAAGGTGCTAGAGAGTTCACAAGGCAGAAAATAGCAATTTTCAGAAAAAACAAGGGCCATAACTCCGGTGTTATTGATCTGATTTGGCTGATTTTCGAACTTGTCCAAGCTTTCATTGATATTAACAATCTGTGCAAGTTTGGTTAAGATCAAATAATAAATGAAGGTGCTAGAGTGTTCACAAGGCTTAATATGGCATTTTTCAGCAAAACAAGGGCCATAACTCCGGTGAAATTATTCCAATCTGACTGGTTTTCGAACTTGTCCGAGCTTTCATTGATATTAACAACCTGTTAAAGTTTGGTAAAGATCGGATGAAAAATAAAGGCCCGAGAGTTGTCACAAGACAAAAGTTAACAACGGACGACGGACGGACGACGGACAACTTGCCATCCCATAAGCTCTGCTGGCCTTCGGCCAGTAGAGCTAAAAACTAAATAACGGATTTGCACCACCACCCTAGAACACTGAAACCATGCTTAATCACTGATCGAACAACGGTTGGTTATAAATTCTGAAGAATGACCATGAATTTTCAACCAATTCCCAATACTAGTAGAAAAACATCGCTTCTGTTTCACAGTATATAAAAGTAATATTATATACTTGCATCTTAAAATCTTCAACAGTTGGTAATTTCTGTCCCGATGAGGCCTGGGAATAGAAGTGCATCTCCTCCACGGCCCACTGGTGAAGCTGGGATGCAAGGTCTGCTTCGCTCGTCATGTTTCTTTCTGGTTACTGAATAACAATGAGACATATTTTACCAAAGACCTGATAACAAATAGATTGGACACTTCGAAAATTATCTAAATTTCACGTGCCACAGTGCGAACATTTTACAAAATATTTCCCAACTTTAAACACACATATCATGAAGAGTTTTATAGATACAAGTTTCAATCATGCCAAATCCCATCGCAAATTTAATATTCTTTCCAATGATAGTATTTTGTTTTCTCTTACTTTTAGAGCACAAACAAAGTTTGACGGAAACTTTGAGTATGTCAAAGTTTGATTTTTAAGAGAAAAACGAAAAATGATGACATTTTTAACTTTAATCATCTTTGTATGCAAGTTCTTATTTTGAAAATTATTATAATCTCATTTTGCTATTCACTATGAATCTCTTGCATGTATTCTTATCAAACTCAATGAATAATTGAGAGAGAAGATAGAAGGTAATGTTAAGGTGCCATGTGATATTTTGGTTACTTCATTGTTAAGATAGGAAGACAGGAAGTTTCCTATCTGTTTATTAATACATTGTAGGTCTGTGATTTTACTCACAGATATGCACAAGAAGAAGAAATGGGCTGAAGTAACTAGGGAGTAAATATTGTCAAAAACCTGATTATATACATCGTTAAAACAAACCACAAATCCACCAAAAGAATTCATGCACAAAAATTTCAACTTTGATTTCGTTGAAAATGTTGGAAGTTGACAAAATAAATACGGCTTTCACAGAGTAGACATCATGGACATATAGTCAGTTAACATTGATCAGTGGTTTTAGCATGTTTTTTATTGACATGGAGCTAGTGATGGGCAATCGGTTGAAATTAACAACCGATCATCGGTTACAATTGGTTGCATGCAACCTATCAATCATCGGTTATAATCGTTTAGTCAATATAAGTATAACATATGTATGTTAATCTAAGTTTCAGGCCTTGAACTTAAAACATAGGACTACTCTACTAGCTCAGTAGCCATAAAAACCATAAACTTACCATCTGACAGTTTGTTATTATTTTTAATTGTTTTTTTTTACTTATTTTTAATGAGATTGTCTATAGGCATATCTTTAATTGTTTGATTAAATGTGATATGGTCACAATGAAGCAGCAAACAAACGTGAATTAGAGAAATAAAACATACTTTTTCTTCGGTAATTTCCGCATATTTCTCGGTCACGGAAAGAGCCAAAGTATCGGTATGGACCCAAACGTTACCGCGTTGCGTACCACACAAGCTAAATACCGGTGTTAACCGTGCACCTCTATTTGGCGCTGTCAACAACGCAGACATACCTTGTCCTTGTGCTGATACTGATACAGTTGTTACGGCAGTAGCGGATTCTTGGCAATAGCGGATCATTCATTAGTAAACAAAATATTTTCTCAGTAATAACGTTTTAAATCTTACTTTTGACTGTTCATTAGTGATACAACAAGATAAATCGGAGCAAAAACCTGCAATTTAAATGATGGCTTTGACACCAATTGCAAGTGTTCTAACGGATGGGTAAACACCTGAGTGATGCTGATTTCTGTAGTAGCAATGTCGACACCGGTTAAAAACTCGCGAGTTTAAAAACAATTACAGATAAAAGCCAAAAGTAAATGCATTTTTTTAATGTTAAATGTCTCAATCAACTCCAATATGCATCTGCTGTATTTAAAAAGTTATGACTTGAAATCAGATGGAAACTTGTACATATGTCAGTAGCAGATCATCTTTTATTGGGGATCATCACAACAGTGATTTTGTTTCGTCTATGATGTGTTTAGTGTTTATCAGAAATTATGTGAACTCATCATTATTAACTTATAAAAACAATATGATATTTAAAAAAAAAAATTCTGATAATTAAAACGTGCATAAAAGAAGTGTCATCAGAATGTTATGCAGGATTTCATTGTGGCAAGTTATTTCCAAAGCCCAAAAGCGGTTCAAGAGATATGGTGGAGACCGACTTGTGACGGACAGAGACCGACTTGTGACGGACAGAGACAAGAAATATAGTGCATATGACCTTCGAACTCTAAGTGTGACCTTGAACGGACATGGCTGGAAATTGCACTCTGCACGTCGTCTTGATATGGTGAATATTTATGGCAAGTTATTTCCAAATCCCTCAAGCGGTTCAAGAGATATGGTCGAGACAAGAAATATAGTGTATATGACCTTCGACCTCTAAGTGTGACCTTGACCTTGAACGGACATACAAATCTGGTAAAGATTAGATAAAAAATGAAATAGCTGCAGATTTAAGAAAGGAAAATACAAAAAAGCATTTTTCAATCAATCAAGGGCCATAACTCTGTTGTTACTAACAAGATCTTGCTGGTTTTCAAACTTGTCCAAGATTTCACTGATATACAGCGATTTGCACAACTAGACATCATACTGATGCTTTCTGCCAAGTTTCGTCGAAATCCATCAAGGCGTTTAGGAGGATTAGCGCTATCAAGAAATTCAAAGTAAAAATATCAAGGGGCGGTAACTCCAACAAAAATTAACAAACCAAAAAAGAGCAATATGGCACACCTAGACATCATATCAACGTGTCCTGCTAAGTTTTGTCAAATCCAACAAGGCATTTAAAAACAAGAGGTCAATGACCTTGAAGCTCTACTGATAGATTTTTGTAGTTAGATCAGCGTTCCTGTGAAGTTTCATAAAAATCTGTCAAGTAGTTTCAGAGGAGTAGTCGCTAGAAGTTGAAGTTTTTACCATATAACTCTAGGTAAACAAAGATGGCCACTGGCAGCCATGTTTAATGTCGGATCAAAATATTTTTCGACAACGATCAACATCTTGTCATGCTGATCATTTCAGAAAAAGTCCCATATCAATATCACTTAAGTTTTCAAAAAGTAGTCGCTACAAACTTGTTTTAAAAAATCTATGTTTAGCCATGGTGGCCATCTCGAATTTCCGGCAGACCTAAAATTGTGCTAGGATCAATTAGACATCAAGACCAACATTCCTGTGAAGTTTCATGAAAATCCGTCGAGTAGTTTCAGAGGAGTAGTCGCTACAAATATTTACTATACAAACTCTATGTAAACAAAGATGGCCACTGGCGCCCATGTTTAATGTCGAATCAAAATAATTTTCGAAAAGGATCAACATCATGTCATACTGATCATTTTAGAAAAAGTCCCATATCAATATCACTTACAGTTTTCAAGAAGTAGTCGCTACAAACTTTTTTTAAAAATCTGTTTTTAGCCATGGCGGCCATCTTGAATTTCCGGCCGACCTAAAAAAATCTGGGATCAATTAGACATCAAGAGCAACATTCCTGTGAAGTTTCATAAAAAAATTTCAAGTAGTTTCAGGAGTAGTCGCTACAAGTTTTTACTATATAAATCTATGTAAACAAAGATGTCCGCTAGCGGCCATGTTTAAAGTCGCATCAAAATAAATTTCGACAAGGATCAACATCATGTCATGCTGATCATTTTAGAAAACGTCCCATATCAATATCACTTACAGTTTTCAAGAAGTAGTCGCTACAAATTTATTTATTTCAAATCTATATTGAGTGGCCATCTTGAAATTTTTCTAGGATCAACTAGACATCAAGAGCAACATTCCTGTGAAGTTTCATTAACATCCGTCAAGTAGTTTCTGAGGAGTAGTCGCTACAAGTTTTTACTATATAACTCTATGTAAACACAAATGGCCACTGGCAGCCATGTTTAACGTCGAATCAAAATTATGTTCGACTAGGATCAACGTCATGTCATGCTGATCATTTTAGAAAAAGTCCCATTTAAATATCACTTATAGTTTTCAAGAAGTAGTCGCTACAACCTTGTTTTTTGAAAATCTATTTTTAGCTGTGGCGGCCATCTTGAATTTTCGGCCGATCTGAAGTTTTGCTAGGATCAATTAGACATCAAGAGCAACATTCGTGTGAAGTTTCATGAAAATCCGTCAAGTATTTTCAGAGGAGTAGTCGCTACAAGTTTTCATTATATAACTCTATGTAAACAAAGATGGCCACTGGCAGCCATATTTAACGTCGATTCAAAACGATTTTTGACAAGCACCAATATCATGTCATGCTGATCATTTTAGAAAAAGTCCCATATCAATATCACTTATAGTTTTCAAGATGTAGTCGCTACAAACTTGTATTTTAAAAATCTATTTTTAGCTTTGGCGACCATCTTGGATTTCACATCAACATGAATTTTTGCTAGGATCAACTAGACTTCATGGGCAACATTTCTATAAAGTTTCATGAATATCCATCCAGTAGTTTCAGAGGAGTAGTCGCTACAAATAAAAGTTTACGGACAGACGGACGGACGCCGCACCACAGCATAAGCTCTGCTCTGCTGATCTCTGATCAGTCGACAGGGTTAGACACTAACTTTTTATGACTACTAGCCTACAGGGCTAGTGCCTTTTTATTTTTACTAGCCCTTCTTAAAACCAACTAGTCTAGTCCTCCTTTTACTCTTTTGCGGCAAAATAAAAAGATACCAAAATCATGGCTTGGTAGCTAAGGCCTTGGCTTTGGAGCTATAGACAGACATCTGACCAGCGTGGGTTCGCTCCCTGGCGAAGGCATGTCTGAGGGGAAACTTCATAATCCGTCTCTATCTATAGCTGAGGTTGCATTTCCTATATGACTGTACTGCTTGTAAATATTGCAAGACAACAGCTTTGTGACTAGATCATAGTCAAATGTATTTATAGGCCACGGCCATTATAGCCTTCTTTGCAGCGGCCTGTATGATAAAGGCATTTTCTACAATCAAATTTCTTTTAAAGTCATGCCGACACCTTATTCCCCGTTTATGGATTTATTTCCCCAATTAAAGGCAAAAGGCTCTGTAGGCACTTACACGATGGCTAAAATACACGTATGTGTTTATTTGAATCATGTTGTTTGTTGCTGATGACGCTTTTCCTATTCTGTTTTTCGTTTGTTTCGATGGAGACAATTGCGTATTTAAATATCGCCCATGTTTGTTTACAATGTGAAGGTCACATTCATCATGTCAATAAAATGCTTAGAAATTAATATAGTGATAGAAATGCTAGCGTCTCTACGAAAAAGATGTGGGGATATGTATAAAACGCGGGTTATTTTTCAGCATTTTGCGCCATCAAAGAAAAATGGCCAATCAGTGATGAGTAATTTGACACACCTATACATTCGCACATTCGCAGGTGCTTGTCTTGGTCTATATCATACACTTCTTTACATTACGATATTGAAGAGTTTTAATAGCGAAAAATTGAAATGATTTGGCAATTTTCGACATCAGGATCACATAAGATCATTTAAAATCGACATTTAAATAATAAAAACAACTAGCCCGTCAGGCTTGTCAACTGTGAGTTTTTACTAGTCCTTCTCGAAAGTGACTAGCCTCGGGCTAGCGGGCTAGCGTTAGTGTCGAACCCTGGTCGAGCTAAAAACATTTAAAAATAAATGAATAATAAAACAAATAATAATAATAATAATAACAAGAGCTGTCGGAGAACAACGCATCTCGACTATTTGATTTTTTAGAGAATAATAAATTATATAGCTAGTACATGTATATATACCATCAGAAAACAAGGCTAAAACAATGTGGGGTGGGGTTATGGGACGGGGCTTGTATAGAAACTCGGGCCGTTACAAAATTATGTGTGAAATTTTATTATTTTTATCTGTTTTAATCAAAAATTGCTCTAATTTTAAAGAAATTTGTGGTCGAAAGGCAACTCGGGGAGGGAGCGGATATCTGGCAATTTTTATTGTGGCCTCATTTCATTTTTTTATTGATATTTCATCTGTGTATGGGGGGACCAACATCATTTCATGCTGATCATTTTAGAAAAAGTCCCATATCAATATTTTGCTAGGATCAACTAGACTTCATGGTTAACTTGGCCGACCTGAAATTTTGCTAGGATCATTTAGACATCAAGAGCAACATTCTATGAAGTTTCATGAATATCCGTCAAGTAGTTTCAGAGGAGTAGTCGCTACAAGTTTTCATTATATAACTCTATGTAAACAAAGATGGCCGCTGGCAGCCAAGTTTAACAACGCATCGAAATAATTTTCGACAAGGATCAACATCATTCCATACTGATCATTTTAGAAAAAGTCCCATATCAATATCACTTATAGTTTTCAAGAAGTACTCGCTATAAACTTGTTTTTTGAAAATCTATTTTTAGCTGTGGCGGCCATCTTGAATTTCCAACCAACCTGAAATGCTGCTAGGATCATTTATACATCAAGAGCAACATTCCTGTGAAGTTTCATGGAAATCCGTCGAGTAATTACAGAGGAGTAGTCACTACAAGTTTTTACTAAATAACTATATGTAAACAAAGATGGCCACTGGCAGCCATGTTTAACGTCGAATCAAAACGATTTTCGACAAGGATCAACATCATGTCATGCTGATCATTTTAGAAAAAGTCCCATATCAATATCACTTTTCAAGAAGTAATCGCTACAAATTAGTTTTTTAAATTTTTGCTAGGATCAACTAGACTTCATGGGCAACATTTCTGTAAAGGTTCATGAAAATTCAGTAGTTTCAGAGGAGTAGTCGCTACAAAAAAGTTTACGGACGGACAGACAGACGCCGCACCACGGCATAAGCTCTGCTGATCTCTGATCAGTACAGGTAAAAATTGAGAAAAAAAAATTGGAAAAAAATTGTTTGGGTCGGCAGATTTGCAGTGGGTTGGTCGCAAACTGCAAACAAACAATCTTTTAATTTTGGCCCTATACAATCTATGTAAGTTTGGTTAAGATTGCTCAAGTAATGTGGCCTCTTTCGTGTAAAGGGCCTCTTTACCCTTCTTTGTAGACGCCGATATACTGCGTCTTCCCCAAGCAAAAAACTTCACTTTTTGTTCTATCCAAGAAACAAAGCTTGAAAGGTTTAATGCATAAAATTTGTTAGAAAATGATCTAAACGCAAATGTTGAAGGTAAAAATTATTAAGTTATCTGCCCCTTGCTTGGAGGGTCAAGGTCACATCCACATTTGCTTTGGCAAGTTGCTATGTACCACTCAAGATACAACTATAAGCAAAGTTTGAAAGGTCTTAGTGCATACAGTTTGTGAAAAAGTGACCTAAACGTCAAAGTTGAAGGTAGAAATTATAAGGTTATCTGCCCTTTGCTTGGAGAGTAAAGGTCACCTCCACATCGGCTTTGTCACATTGCGATGTACCACCCAAGATACAAATATTAACAAAGTTTGCAAGGTGTAGTGCATAGTTTGCGAGAAAGTGACCTAAACACAAATGTTGAAGGTAGAAATTATTAAGTTATCTGCCCTTTGCTTGGAGGGTCATTGTCATATCCACATTTGCTTTGTCACGTTGCAATGTACCATTCAAGATACAACTTTAAACAATGTTTGAAAGGTACAGCGCATACAGTTTGTGAAAAAGTGACCTGAATGCTGAATGCAAAGTTGAAGGTAACAATTATAAGGTTATCTTCCCTTTACTTCCAGGGTCAAGGCAGTCTTTGAATTAACCCACTAGCCCGAAGCCAGGGGCTAGTAAACTGTCGCTCGGGCTAGTGATTTTTTTAAATTTATATAGTCTGGCTAAAGGAAAATGTATGAATTTTCATTGAGTATATAATGATTCGGGCTAGTAAACATTTTAATTCAAAGACTGTCAAGGTCAAATCCACATTTGCTGTCATGTTGCAATGTACCACCTAAGATACAACTATATAAAGCAAAGTTTGAAAGGTGTAGTGCATACATTTTGTGAAAATGTGACCTAAACGCAAAAGCTGAATCTAAAAATTATTAAGTTATCTGCCCTTTGCTTGGAGGGTCAAGGTCACTTCCACATTTGCTTTGTCACGTTGCAATGTACCACCCAAGATACAACTATAACAAAAGTTGAAAGGTCTAGTGCATACAGTTTGTGAGAAAATGACCTAAATGCAAAACTTGAATGTTGACGCCTTCGCAGCCGGAAAAGCAACACCTAGGTCTCTTTTTTCCTTCGAAAAGGCGAGACACAAATGATTTTTAATCTTTAAAGTTTGATAACTTAAATATAAACAATGGCACTTATTTAATACCAAATTAGGTCTATATGTATGACCTATTTATCATTGTGACATATATGAATGGGGCTGCTGGCATGCGCAGAATGTGTTGTCATCGCTAACATGACATTTTAAACTTTTGAAATTAAGCAGACCTGACAGATGCAAACTTTATTGGTAACTTTATTGTTTTGATGCAACTCAATGGGATTATCGCTGGAGGAAAATTGAGACGGATAAGATGCGTGTTTGTGTTCATTTTGTATAGGCAATTGCTTAGAACAGACTGATACTATCGAGAACTGATATCGCCAGAATAGTGTCATATTATTAGTGATACATGGGGTCCATGGGGACAATATTAAGCCCCGAAGGTTTGTCGGCCGAGGTTTGTCGTCCGCACCGATGTTCTCAAACGCCAATAAGACCAAAATGCAGATACATGCGATTGGTAAAGAAAATATTTAGATATAAACGTTTTACGTTTCTGTAAATATATATACTCCTCATACGAATTGCTATTTTCCTAAATGTTATCATTCTTCAAAAAGTCCGCCAGTACAGGAAATGAACCATTCTTACCTCAATTTGAAGAGTCAAGAGGGTGGCTGCTGAAAGACGGGACGTCCCGATTATACTTGGCTTCCTCCCAAAACCGCAGTGCTAAACTGTTAGTATTGCTAAAAATAAAAAATAAATATCTAAAAACAGTACTACGCCACACAATTAATAACACATCTTGTTCTTTTTGGTCTTGTTTTTGTTGTTGTTGTTTTTCTTCTTCATCTTTTTCTAGTCAGGAACCTATACGTGGGGACATGACACCACAGCACTAACGCTGTATTGTACTGAAACAACTTGTCGTCCAGGTAAGGCTATCGATTTTTAATTCACGTAAGTGTTAACTATGTCCGCAACAAAAGCATATTTCCGCAGTCAATTTAGGGGGCGTCTCAAACAAATTAATCATTAATATCGATCAATAAAGGTCGAACGGTAGATTAGAGAACAATTGTTCTTCTTAGTAGTGTTTTTTTCATTCATGGATAAGGAAAAATAATGAAATAAAATATACATGTTTAATTTATTTCGTTCATTTATTATTTATATTCTTTCCTTTACAATCTCATTAAAATCAGATCCAAAATATTCGCTCCACTACTTTCCGCTATTTAGATCTGACAATATTACATACCGGGTCACCTCAGATTGACCTTAGGATTAACAAATCGAATTTCAGCCTACACATTTGTTCGGTATTGGCAGCTTCACTGCGCATGTCGCATTGAACAGTAAAAACACTGTGCTGCAGTCTACGCTTGGTATTGAAAGAGACAATGTCCGTAACTTTTAGCTTATAAAACACAAATGAATTGCGTTGACAAACATAATTCACCAACCATTATTGAATATTTACTGGAAAAAAAGATGTAAATTCGAGTACGCTATCAACTGAGCTAATCGGGCCACATGTACTATAGCATATTATTTAGGCTATTTAAAAAACACAAACGAATTTTAGATCTGATTTTAATGAGATTGTTTCCTTTATAAATTGTTTTTCTCTTCATCTTTATTCACATTTTGTTTTCTTTACCAACATAAATGACCGTTAAAAATGGTTTATTTCAATTAAATTCTTTTTTATTATGTAAATTCCTTATATACTAAAGGAAAAAAGAAAGGCAACTCGGGAATTTCCGCTTCATATGGTATTTATAATAGACCTTTCCTTTCGGAAGAAATACTAAAACAACACATAACACCAAATGCTATATCCCTTCAACGTTTCATTGATGATAGAATACTCGTTTGGCTCAAGCAAAAACTGAACTTCAGTATTTCTCAATTTCGTGTTACAAAGCACAGTGTTGTTCTTTCTCATACTAGCTGCAGCTTTCTTCTTTTTCGTTTTTTTATTTACAAAGCATCTTGACATTTTAGTTCGTCAATTTCCATGAAAATAGTTAGTAAGCAAAATCTCCTCATACACATACCCTTTCTACTTTCACTTTTGAAAAGTATATCTAAAACTGTCAAAAGCTGCATTTCAAAATAGCAATAACACGTCCATAATACAGTTACAGCCAAGAAATAACAGCAAACTCCACTAAAATAAATGTGTTTAAAGGGGAAAAAAAGAAAGATTAGCACCCTTTAATAGAGAACTACTTTCGACTACCTCCAGTTGATTTACAATACTTATGCCTGAACTATAAGTTGAAATCAGTACCGTTTCATGTCCAGAATAACTAGACTACTGAGTTGCCATTAACCGTAAAGTGGAAGTACTATACTGCAAGGCAATGAATGGTCTAATGGGCATCTCGATTGCCTCCACTACAATAATACTTCTCAGAGTTTAGGAGTGGGCGTGGATTGGTGGGGGGTGGGGGCAACTTTTTAAAAACACATTGACAATCCATAACCCCAAAAGAAAACCTCGCAATTTTTCAGATGTATGGGGCGGAGAGAGAGTGGGTGATGTGTGCGACCCCCACGACTGCATCCACCTCAGAATTATCGTCATCCAAAATTATTTTCAACTGACCATTACGTAAATCACAATACAATTTATGTTTAACATCAACATGTGTAGACCCAAAGAGTTGTTTTGTTTGTTCAATCTTTATACACCAGTCCGCTTTTTATACCATACTGGTACGGAATCCGCAGTCCGCTATAGCGTGCGTGTTAGTCCGCGTTTTATACATACTCCACGAAAAGAAGCCTTAATAATCAACCAAGTGCATCAGGTGAGGTATGTAAATCCGTTGAGCATGTTTGGCCGCTAGTTAAGAACTTTCGCAAGAATCGTAGCATTGGAGTTATGGGGTCCATTTTAGCATCGACGCTATTACTTTCAACGTTGCAACAAGTTCATAAAGACATGATAATTTCGTCTTAATAGTCTATATCAGGTGTCTTGAAGCATGCGAGGCGGGGACTATAGTGCGTATCTTTAACTAGAGCGGTCTTAAATCAGTCCTTACGAGATTTCTTTAAGTGCTTAATGTTTTCATAATCATTATATTTACAACTGATATGCATGTATAATAGTCTTAATTGAAAGTTAATTGGAAAATAGAAAAAGACTGCTGGATGGCTCTTTGAAGCATCAACGACCATTGTTGTACACATTCAATAGTTTTAGAGTTTAACCAACCTTTGAAACTATTTGATATCAAATGCAGCTATACATACAAATGTTCGTTCAAATGAACGTCCCCCGACTACAAATCAGTAGTGTTATTACGTACTAGTCCTTTAGGACCATCAAGCTCATTTTTTTGTGGCTTTAACATAGAATACCCCTTAGGCTAGTGCTAGGGGCGAGAGAGGTATTGCATTTTATATTGGTTCAATAAATCCGAGTTTGCTACTTTTCTCTCTTGTTGTGTTTATTGCCTGCAAAGGATTCCCTTTCCAGTATGTATTAACTAATACACCCTTTCCAGTATGTATTAACTAATACACAGAGCCAGTCAAGTTACTTTCATGCCCCGGCAGGGATCGGTTTCGCGATACGTCAATCACGAGTCCGACATGTTTCCACAAGATAGCACCATCGACCAATATTAATAATATAAAAGGCTACTACGGTGTATTCCTGTCTTTCATGCTCACATCCGTATGCTGGTTCAGGTAGATGCAAACGTCAGTCTGAAAATGAGTATAACATAAACATAATGTACAGTATTTGACTATACAGGGTAGTTCATCTGTTTTATATTTCTTAGAGAAAGCAATGCATTACTATACAGTTTTGCGAAATCAGATGCGTTTCCTTTTGTCCATTAATATAAGAAGTTAAAAAAAAGTGCTAAAATTAAACGTCAAATATCTCCCCTTTGTCATAATAATTGATACTGAAAGAAGACATCTTTACTTTAATTGTTCATCGAGACTTTCGCCCTCCCGAAGGTCTTGGAAATAAAAAAAGTGTATAGTCGTGTACGATTTGGTGAGCTAATTTCGGAATTACTGAAGGCATCAAATTACCATTTGAGGCGGAGGAGGCGGAGGAAAGAGCTCACTTTGTAACGGTATGTCCGATTTAGTTCAACAAAATTCTTCAAATAATAAACAAGTTATGAAGCCAAAACTTACCTGTATCCATGGCTTTGTTGACATTTTTTGCCGTAAAAGCGATAAAAATGTCACGTTGTTTCAGCATCACCGCGAGTATTTTACCTTCAGATTTGAAAGAACGTGAATAAGTCGGAAAAACGTGATGGCTTAACGAACTTCCTAAAGTTTCTCACGTAATATTGTCTTCCTATTTACTAATGCCAAAAGTTTCGTTACCCAGCTCTGTGTCGGTAATTTTCATTTTACCGTTGAAGCGGTGTTTCTAGATATATATATATAGAGAGAGGGTAATTCTACAATAAAGGTGGCTACTTTTGTAGAGTATTCAAGACCTTACCATTGGAGAACTATATAGTTTATTTGCTTTGGAAATAGCGAATCCTGAATAGTTATTATTAAAACTCTTCCTTTTGGTGGGTGGAAAAGTGGGTGGGGAATACTTTCTGTGGGTAGGGGTTGGGAGAGGGCGTGTTGTTTGTGATTAGAAAATGTCCTCCTTTTCATTTTCTTTTTTCCGTTTATGCTGGAAATAGTGTGTTTTTTTTAAACATTTTGAAAGACATTTTTGCCATGAGAGATAACATCCTGCTTTAGAGTTAAATATGCTGAACAAACATACAGCTATAACATAAACATTTGGAATAGAAACCAAATAACCTAGACTTAGTTTTCTTGATTCCCAGTCACAAGCCATTATTGGGAATCCCGAGATTAAAAGTACTGGTGTTAGTGAATGTATGGAATACTACTGCTATTTTTTGCTGAGAATGTGAGTTAACATGAAGTTGAACTGAACATTTAAACCTCTCAATGCAAGTCTCTAAATATGTATCGCCATAAAAGCTTCATGTACACTCTCATGTGGACTACTTCATACATTAATTTCCACATACAACACAATCGGATATATTCATTTGTTTGTTTATGTGTTAAACAATTAAAACCCAAATAGGATCAATTTGGGTTTGCTGTGATTAGTTCATAGCACGCCTGCATGGTATGTTGAACGCCTGTATTGCCGTGCTTTTTTTTAGCAATAATGTTTTTCGAATTACGATATCTGTGTTTAGACATGCAGAGATGTTCGTCAAATAGCTATATCTATCGCTGGATAATTCATAAGAGAAATGTTAAAATCTGAATAAAAAATAATGAATATCTCCTTGTGTTTTGCGAGATCTTTTTCACATAAATTCCATACGACATAAATTCCATACGGTAGAAACGATTTCTTACACATGCGAAGATCATCGATGCCCAAGTTCTGGGAATGGTTGCCATGGTGTATTAGCTAGCACAATTTTTTTTTGATTTTTAACGAAATAAAGTTTCATAATTCGGACTACATACATCAACTGGAGCTTATTTCATCGCACGCCTGCATGATCGAAAATTCTCCGCCTTAAACTCTCGGCATTGCCAAAACAATGCATGTGGTGCGATTCCCGGGCATGAAAATAGTGACAACACGCAGTCTCTAGTATCAATTAATATGCCTAAAATGAGAGCTTAAAGCTACAGCTATATCAAAAGATTTCTTCTATGTAGGCGTGTCTTTGTTTGTTAACTTCGTGTTCACCAGCTCATGTCGAAATCGGGTACTTAAGCGAGCAAATATAATGGAATTTGTGCGTTAAAGGACAAATTACTGTTATTTAAGTGGCTATATAACATTTATTGTATAACATTCTGCCGGTGCAAATTATAACATGACACCGGTATCTCTAATTATCACTTCCTCTTTAGAAAATGTCATAGAACAAAAGGTTGCAGTAATTTATACGGTACAAAACATTTATTTTATCAATATTCGCAACATAAAACGTACTATTAAGGCTGTTGTAAATTGGTTTGTACGTTAGTAGTCATTTGAAACGAACTATGTGTTGCATCTTTCTAATGTCCCTTATGGACTTCTTTTTTGTGATATCTTACGTTTTCAATTTTTTTTTTTTGCAAAAGCTTTTAATACTGTTTCACTACAACATAATGCATGCAAAAAACAAAACAAATTATTCAAACGCGATGCATACGATCTTATTCTACATGTATGTATGTTTCAGGTAAAAGGCAAGTCTTGATTCCATGAAATTTTCCATTCACCACCTGCGTTCAAAACCGCATAAACAGTTCTTATATTTACATTATTCATGTTTTATTAGACTTTAAATCAGTTTGTAAATGTGCTTTTTGCTTGTATTAGACTAATACCATTTTAATCATTCTTAGATAATATAGCTATTTTATTACTATGTTGACTCTGTTCTTCATGTTAATATTCGGTTCAAAAGCCCCTGAGGGCTTATGTTATTTTGTTGTATGTGTCTTGCCGACTTTAAATACAATTTATCTTATCTTATCTTATCTTTTTTTGAATTTGGGGTAAAGTGACCTTGCTTCACACCAAATTGAAAGAAGTGCACAAGAAAAAAACAAAAACATAGTTTGTTCAAAATATCAATAGCATGCTGGTTATAAACTTACATTTTCAGCACCCCGCCCCCTCACCCCCCGCCCCCACCCCCCAATTTAAGTGACTGGTAAGTCCTTACGAATGATAAATGTACAAAGCTGTAATTTCCACATTAATACAATAGACAACAGGCAACAGACAACGTCACCCAACAAATGCAATTTCAACCAATGACACCAATATACCTTTGCACGTGGGCATATCACAACTCTCATCTATAACGATAATCACGCTGATCTCGTGCATGCAGCACTTGTAGTAATGGTATTCATAGAGGATCTTACATGAGTACTCATTCAATATTGAATTTATTAAACGAGTTGGCAAAATGATATAATGCGAGGCTGTTAAATGTCAAATACACTAAAAATTCAATTACAGAGTATTTTTTTCATATTTTTGCATATAACTTGGTATATGTAATCATCGTCTATGACAGATAAACAACATATAACATGATTTTATTATTTCGCAAACTCGGAAGTCTGCCCGGGGGCCCAAGGTGGGTTGGGCGGGGGTGGAATTTTCTATTTTTTTTTGTAATTATGTCTCAAATGATACACAAGGATGATGGCTCCGCACCCAGGGTCTATCAGTGGAATCAAACGGTCAAATACACTAAATACACTGTCATTTTTCTATATTTTTGAAAACAACTTGGTGTATGTAATCGTCTATGAAAGATAAACAACATAACAAACGATTTTATTATTTCGAACTCGGGGGGCCAGGATGGAGGGTTGTGTGTGGGTGTGGGTGTGGGGGGATTTGGAGTATATTTTTTTTGATAATTATATCTCAAATGAAACATTATGATCATGGGATTACACTATACATTTGTTTCCTCCTACGTCATCGGTGGCGCCTGGAGGAAGGGGTATCAAATACACTAATAATTCAATTACGGTGTCATTTTTTTCATATTTTGCACAGTAATTGGTATAATAGTCGTCTATGAAAGAGATACACGGCATGTCAAATGATTTATTATTTAAAACTCGAACGTCTTCCCTGAGGTTGGCGTGGGTGGAGGGTAACATGGGGTCAATTTTATTTTAAATTATATCTCAAATGAACATTTTGATGAAGGGATTACAGTGTATATACTGTGGGGCTGGGTGTGTGTGGGGGAGTTAGGATGGGATTGGGGATGGTGGGAGAGAGGTAAATTTAGTAAAATATCTATTTTTCTTTCCCAATAAAATGTAATGATTTTGGGAATATCAGTATAATTTGCTCCAGGGTCACCATGGGACTCTGGGATAGTGGTCAATAGTTCAAATACACTAAATATTTTTTTATTCATTTACAGTGTCATACATACATACACACAGAAAAGCGACAGGCCCCTTATACAATTTTGCCGTTTAAGGAAAATATACCTATACGTTTACATGCATTAGCACAAAACTAAACTTATGACACGGCCTCTCTGGCGGCCACTTAAAATGTGCACGCTTTTACGTGTTACATGAATAGATCATGAATATTGTGAAATTGTTTCACAGGATGACCTTAGTGGTTGGGCTAACTCAGGAAAGAATCAATGACGGTGAATGCATTTACATAAGTTTAATGCAACTTTTAAAATATGTTTAATATATATACAATTATCTAAAAAAACAAGCGAATACACAAATGAACTATGAAAAGAATGTTCTCCTGAACGTTTAAGACGTTCTTAGTATTGTTATAAATACTGAATGTCTAAGACACTAAAGTGTTGTTAAAGCTATAACAATGTTGATCTAGCGCGATAACTGTGATGCGCGAGAGCTCATGAAGATGATGATGCGCGAATTCAATGGATGATTGTCATCAAATGCCTTCTGTAAGGGTTGATGACGCGATGCAATGATAGTTAATCTCCACTGAGATTGTGAATGATATTCCTCCAGTGAGGACTGGTAACGGGCCCACCTTGTGTCCCGGGGGTTGTCGTTAGTAAAACCTGGCTGCGCAGGTACGGGGACCGTCTCCACCGCTTGTAACGTTATGCGTGGAAGCTTAGCTCCACTCCTGGATATCCAAACCTAGATGGCTTACTCCACCCTGGATGGCTTATATCCTGGATGGCTTAGGCTGTAATTATACATACGTTTTAGATGTCGGTTGACAAACATAACAATCTTGCATAATTACCATTACCCAAACAAATCATTATTCAATCAATATATGTAAGCTGTACTAATGATGAGTAGCAATGTATACCTATGTTACAACGCCATGTATACGCTATGTACTTCGCTGTTAATCAATGCCCCTAATACATGTAATATAAACATGATCAAATTACTCATATATTACACTCACTGAGTTATGCATGCACGCATTTATTCTTGTCACTTATCTCATTGTTAACTAATGTTAACAATCGTGTATTACAATCACCGAGTTATACGCCAACGTTAACTAATGCACCTATTATCCACTGTTATCAAATTAATATTGTTTTACAATTAATGATCAAGTACAATAATGACATCTAATAAAGTAACTTCAAAATCATATGCTAGTCTAAAGTTATGTTTGAGAAACATCAATGCTAACCGGATGTCGTAACCGCCCAACAAGATGGCGCCGCCCACTGAATACAAATATACGATAAAAGTTTGATAAAACTACTAACCACATGTTGCCTGTGAAATTTGCCGTCCAATCTCTGTTCCAACAAAGTACTATCGATTATCCCGGCGATAGCTAGAAGACAATGGGTTTTATAGCAAACATTACGCCCAAATCATTATTTCCCCCGTTCAGTCCGTGACAAACGTGGCTAAATCTACAGTATTGAATCTACACGACAGGCCCCTTATACAATTTTGCCGTTTAAGGAAAATATACCTATACGTTTACATGCATTAGCACAAAACTAAACTTATGACACGGCCTCTCTGGCGGCCACTTAAAATGTGCACGCTTTTACGTGTTACATGAATAGATCATGAATATTGTGAAATTGTTTCAACTCGAACAATAGATTTTGGGTGTAACCGATACAAGAGCTATATACGACCAGTACGCTCTACCCGTGACATTTTGTGACAACATCTCCCCACTTAAAGAAAGTGCTACACTTTTAAAATTCAACAAAATGATAATATTTACACGTTAAGAAACTATTAATTCTTCTGAGCAAATGAGCGACAAAACGTACAAGCTGATCGCTCAATCGCTTGAGTATGTTAACTATTACTACTGAGGGATGCAACCTTCAGCCAGTACAACGACCGTCTTCCGGAAAACATCCACTGCAGTTATAACCTAACTATAATATGTAATTACAATTTCAACACTATTCTACAATTGTACACTACCCTGTCGTAACATATACTACTATTGTACAATACACTGCAATACACTATTGTATTAAACCGGTCATTATGTGCGGCGACTTAAATAGTCTGCCCCAATATTGTCCTTTCCACGGATTGCTTTAATTTTCATCCGGTAAGGCTGCAGAGTCAGTGCCCACCTCATTAACCTACTGTTAGCTACCTTAGCTTTATTCATATAAGCTAACGGTTGGTGGTCAGTCTCCAAGACAAATTCCTTACCAAAAACATATCGGTGGAATTTACTGACACCCCACACTACTGCAAGACACTCCCTTTCGATAACAGAGTAGTTACATTCCCGGGGCAATAGTTTCCGACTTGCGTAAGCCACGGGGAGACTACACCTATCTTGCTCTTGCAGTAGGACTGCACCCACCCCGATATCGGAGGCATCCGTTCTGAGGATAAACTCCTGGTCAAGTTCAGGTAATTTTAGTATTGGGGTTTTGACCAGACTCCCCTTTAAAGAGACAAAAGCTCGCTCCTGGCTTTCCCCCCAAGTTATCCTATTGGGTTGACCTTTCTTTGTCAAGTCTGACAAAGGTGCAGCTATAGCCGAAAAGTTTGGAATAAACTTCCGGTAAAAACCCGCCAACCCTAAAAATGACCTAACTTGTTTCTTTGTCTCGGGTCTTGGTGCTTCCTGAATTGCCTTAACCTTGTCGGGGTTGGGTTTCAATTTCTGGTCCCTCCCGACAACATGACCCAGACAATCTATATCTGCGTAACCTATGTGACACTTGCTAGGTTTTGCAGTCAGTTTAAACCGGCGTAGCCGTTCCAACAGATTACGTAGAGCCTTAATGTGGTCTTCAAATGTTGTTGTAAACACCAGGATGTCATCTACAAAACTGTCTGTGTTGGACAAATCCTTCAGGACTTTCCTCATTAACCTACAGAATGTTGCTGGGGCGTTTACGAGACCAAAGGGCATGACCTTGAACTTAAAAAGTCCTTGCGAAGTTTCGAAGGAGGTCATCTCTTTAGCTCGGTCTGAAAGTGGGACTTGCCAATAACCTTTACTGAGGTCTAACTTGGAGAAATACGAATATCCCGCAAGTTTAGAGAATACCTCCTCAATATTAGGCATTGGCTCTGCATCAAAGATGGTACGTTTATTGAGCTGCCTAAAATCGATACAGAATCGAATTGACCCATCTTTCTTCTTAATAAGTACGACTGGGGATGAAAATGGGGCGTTTGAAGGTTCGATGACACCCAATTTCAACATATCTTTCACCTCCTCATCAACAATTGATCGGGAGTGAAATGGAATGGGATACCCCTTAATTCTTATTGGTTCCCCTGATGTGAGTACAATATCATGTTGCACTCCATCTGTCTGCCCCGGGTTTTCGGACAAGACATCACTGAACTCCGAGAGTAAACTACCAATCTCTCGTTGCTGCTCTACACTAAGCATGCCCGATATGTCTACATCGGCTGCTGTCTCCCTACCTACACTAGTGGGAAAATACATGGGACTAGTGTCCTCACTACTGTCTTCCTCACTATCCTCAATAACTGCAACATTAACTACGGTTAACACCCCTTGTTGCACATTATCGGTTCTCCTGATATACTCTTTCAGCATATTCGCATGAAAGGTCTTTAACTTTCCGTTTATCTCGATACGGTAATCCATAGTGTTCACTATCCCTCTAACGTAAAACGGACCTTTCCATTGTAATAACAACTTGTTATTGTCGGTCGGGAGTAACAGTAACACCTGGTCATCTATCTTAAACTTCCTAGCTCTAGCTTTCTGGTCATAGTACCGTTTATACTTGGTACTTGCCTTAACTAACTGACTTTGAGCTATCTTACAAGTCTCCTCTAGTTTCTCCTTCAGATCTAAAACATACTGATATGTAGTCTTAACCTCATCACTATCTACTTCACCTGCCCACATCTCTCTAAGAATCCTCATGGGACCTCTAACTGACCTACCGTACAATAACTCAAATGGGGAAAATCCTAAACTCTCTTGTGGAACCTCTCTAAATGCAAACAATAAAGCATTGAGATACTTGTCCCAATCTTTCGGTCTCTCGGTACACATACGCCGTAACATTTGCTTTAACGTCCCGTTAAATCGTTCGACTAACCCGTTACACATAGGGTGATATGGTGTTGTCATGATTTGACGCAAAGACAATAACCTGCTTACTTCAGCCATAAGTTCTGACGTAAACTGTGACCCACAATCAGTCAGCATTTCCTCTGGTACACCTAGCCTACTGAACATATCAACTAATGCCTCAGCTACTCTCTCAGTTTCAATTGAGGGCAATGCTACTGCCTCCGGATACCTAGTTGCATAGTCTACCATGGTTAAAATGTACCTATTTTTCCTATCCGATACTGGAAAAATTGGTCCAACTATGTCTACGGCTACCCGCTTAAATGGTGTATCTATCAGTGGCATCTGACCTAAATGTACTTTGGTCACTCGACCTTTTGGTACTGTCCTTTGGCATACATCGCAGGACCTACAATACCTAGTTACATCTCCACTAACGCCTGGCCAATAAAATTCTGCCAATACTCTATCTGACGTTTTCTTTACGCCTAAATGACCTCCCATAATCGACTCATGAGCTACCTTAAGCACTGTCGTTCTATACTGGGTAGGTACCACTAATTGGTGAAACTGTCTACTACCACTATCTTCAAATTCTCTGTACAATAACCTATTCTTATGTACAAACTTACAACTACCGGACCCTTTACACTTCTTCACTACACCGTCCTTGGCCTTCACTTTACAAGGACCTAATGACTCGTCTTGAGTTTGTGCTTCTATAAACTCCGCTTTAGATATGTCACCTACGGCTGCAGGAACCTTTAATTTTCTATAAGCCTGAGCTTGCTTCTGAACCTGCGCTCTAGTCTCTACGGCATTACTTATGCTACTTCTAAAATCGGACATTACCGGAAGTGCTGAACCATCTATGTTCCCTATCGTTAAATCATACATCGGGTCATCCATACATAGTGCCTCTGTAGTCCCTTTAAAGAAAGGTGTATCTACATCTATTCTCGCTATTGGCCCGTGCTCTACCGACTTATTTAACAACATACACGGTGACTGTTTACCTACCAACTGGTCATCCGTAACTAAACTACGCCTAACTACCACACCTGTACAACCTGTATCCCTCATTACAATTACGTCCGTGCCGTTCACTCTACCATCTGCCGTTGGAAGATTTGCATACGGAAAGAGACATGTTCCGATCTTCGCCATTACACCATCCGATTTAACACAACAGCTACTACTCTCGGTTTTAATAACCGGACTATTACTACCTCTGCCTCTACCTCTACCTCGGTTTTGACCACCTCTACCTCTACCGAAATTCCATGGGTTGTTAAAACCTTGGTTCTGATTCCCTACATTGTTGTCCACTCTACTATTTTCACTGAAATTGTCTACGACAGCGGACACTTTCACCGCTTTCCTACACTCATGTGAAGCATGATTCCCATTACAGTGACGACAACGAATAAAAGGTCTACCTATGTTACCACTATTGCTACCTCCTCTAGCACCCATCGAACTACCACCACCTCTATAGTTTCCACTCTGGCCTTTCTGTTTATGATCGTCCCCTTGCCTATCTCTAAAAGTTCTGTCTTTCGACACTACATTATGAGCTCCACCTCTAGCCTCGGCAAACTGATCTGCTTGTGTTGCCATTTCTCCTACACTAGTAAGTTTTCTTTCTTTAAGAAATAAGAACAGATCTCTACTACAAACATTGAATAGCTGGTCACGCAACAAGAAATCTATGAGGCCCTGATAAGTCTGCGCTACCTTCCCTAACTCTAACCACCTATCTAAGTAATTTCTAGACCTACTAATAAACTGAATAAATGACTCGCCTTTCTCAGGCAGACAAGCTCGAAACCGCTTTCTAAAACCTTCTTCAGTTAGCTCAAATCTCTTTAAAAGAGCATCCTTTAACTTGTCATAGTCAAGAGCATCTAAACTAGGTAATCTAGAAAATACATCTAAGGCCTTGCCTCTCAATAACGCACTTAAATGAACTGCCCACTTATCTTTGGTCCATTCCTGTAACTCAGCATAACGCTCGAACCGTAACAAGTAACTGTCCATGTTATCTTTGTCAGCATCAAAGTATGGTAACTTCGAACCTTTTAACTTCCCAGAATAACTATCTTTCCCTTCAGTTTTACTTTCCTTACTATGTGTCTTAGCTGCTTCCAACTCTAAAGCTAACTTATGATCAAACTCCTTTTGCTCCCTTTCCATTATCATCTTAGCCTTAGCTAGTCTACCATCTGTTTCGAACCTCTCATGTTCTAACTCTTGCTTCTCCCTTACTATTCTACTTTCATCATCTCGTGTCTCTTTAGCTAACCTGCCTTCTAATTCTAGCTTCTCTTTATCAGCATCTAGCTTCTCTTTAGCTAATCTACTTTCTAATTCTAGCTTCTCTGTGGCTAGTCTACTTTCTAATTCTACCTTCTCTTTAGCTAGTCTACTTTCTTCATCTCTTTCCTGCTTTGCTAATTCTCTTTCCTTAAGTCTAAATTCCCTTTCCCTAGCCTGTTCGTCTTTAACAAATGTTCTAAGCTCCTCTCCAGCATAACCTAACTCCTTACCCATTTCCGTAAGATCCTTTATGGACGTCATGTCTATGGACATTGTGGACTACTAACTACAATAATTACAATACACACGTCACTAATAATTCTACTCACTTAACTACTAATGGTAAGTCACTGTGTCCTCAGTAAATACCTGGGCATCATCATAGGACAAGTTACATACACATTTGTACTAGCGCTAACTACTAACGGTTATGTATAGATAGTATCTAGCTTCCACAAAACATATACACTACATAAAATATCTTAATTTGATATTGGACATAAACCTTAAACAATCATCGAAATGTGTATAACATGTACATGTATATTTACTTCTCCCTTCAATATAAGTATACTCGAGTGTCACAACATGAGTAGAACGTCTTGTTCGCCAACCTAATTGGATACTATATGTATATCAAGGGAGGTAAAAACAAACACCCAAATTATTGAGCAAAAGTGCCTCAGACCCACTCGTGTAGACCACTGCGACCTCGCGCCAAGGAAAGAACGGACAAAACAACAGTTTGGACTCACCCTACCCTTGTCGTGTCTTGACTTCCAAGCTGTGGCCGTGATCGTCGACAGTCGCCTTGATGGATCAGAGGGTGGTACACAATTCTAAAATAATAAGTAGAGATTTAGTATATCATAATAAAGATCACTTATTGATTCTTTCCCTCCGTAGTCGCCCAAAATCCCACTTCTGACACCAGTTGTCACAGGATGACCTTAGTGGTTGGGCTAACTCAGGAAAGAATCAATGACGGTGAATGCATTTACATAAGTTTAATGCAACTTTTAAAATATGTTTAATATATATACAATTATCTAAAAAAACAAGCGAATACACAAATGAACTATGAAAAGAATGTTCTCCTGAACGTTTAAGACGTTCTTAGTATTGTTATAAATACTGAATGTCTAAGACACTAAAGTGTTGTTAAAGCTATAACAATGTTGATCTAGCGCGATAACTGTGATGCGCGAGAGCTCATGAAGATGATGATGCGCGAATTCAATGGATGATTGTCATCAAATGCCTTCTGTAAGGGTTGATGACGCGATGCAATGATAGTTAATCTCCACTGAGATTGTGAATGATATTCCTCCAGTGAGGACTGGTAACGGGCCCACCTTGTGTCCCGGGGGTTGTCGTTAGTAAAACCTGGCTGCGCAGGTACGGGGACCGTCTCCACCGCTTGTAACGTTATGCGTGGAAGCTTAGCTCCACTCCTGGATATCCAAACCTAGATGGCTTACTCCACCCTGGATGGCTTATATCCTGGATGGCTTAGGCTGTAATTATACATACGTTTTAGATGTCGGTTGACAAACATAACAATCTTGCATAATTACCATTACCCAAACAAATCATTATTCAATCAATATATGTAAGCTGTACTAATGATGAGTAGCAATGTATACCTATGTTACAACGCCATGTATACGCTATGTACTTCGCTGTTAATCAATGCCCCTAATACATGTAATATAAACATGATCAAATTACTCATATATTACACTCACTGAGTTATGCATGCACGCATTTATTCTTGTCACTTATCTCATTGTTAACTAATGTTAACAATCGTGTATTACAATCACCGAGTTATACGCCAACGTTAACTAATGCACCTATTATCCACTGTTATCAAATTAATATTGTTTTACAATTAATGATCAAGTACAATAATGACATCTAATAAAGTAACTTCAAAATCATATGCTAGTCTAAAGTTATGTTTGAGAAACATCAATGCTAACCGGATGTCGTAACCGCCCAACAAGATGGCGCCGCCCACTGAATACAAATATACGATAAAAGTTTGATAAAACTACTAACCACATGTTGCCTGTGAAATTTGCCGTCCAATCTCTGTTCCAACAAAGTACTATCGATTATCCCGGCGATAGCTAGAAGACAATGGGTTTTATAGCAAACATTACGCCCAAATCATTATTTCCCCCGTTCAGTCCGTGACAAACGTGGCTAAATCTACAGTATTGAATCTACACGACAGGCCCCTTATACAATTTTGCCGTTTAAGGAAAATATACCTATACGTTTACATGCATTAGCACAAAACTAAACTTATGACACGGCCTCTCTGGCGGCCACTTAAAATGTGCACGCTTTTACGTGTTACATGAATAGATCATGAATATTGTGAAATTGTTTCAACTCGAACAATAGATTTTGGGTGTAACCGATACAAGAGCTATATACGACCAGTACGCTCTACCCGTGACATTTTGTGACAGATAGTGTACCGAGTACACTTTCTTTCTAATGTCCCTTATGGACTTCTTTTTTGTGATATCTTACGTTTTCAATTTATTTTTTTTGCAAAAGCTTTTAATACTGTTTCACTACAACATAATGCATGCAAAAAACAAAACAAATTATTCAAACGCGATGCATACGATCTTATTCTACATGTATGTATGTTTCAGGTAAAAGGCAAGTCTTGATTCCATGAAATTTTCCATTCACCACCTGCGTTCAAAACCGCATAAACAGTTCTTATATTTACATTATTCATGTTTTATTAGACTTTAAATCAGTTTGTAAATGTGCTTTTTGCTTGTATTAGACTAATACCATTTTAATCATTCTTAGATAATATAGCTATTTTATTACTATGTTGACTCTGTTCTTCATGTTAATATTCGGTTCAAAAGCCCCTGAGGGCTTATGTTATTTTGTTGTATGTGTCTTGCCGACTTTAAATACAATTTATCTTATCTTATCTTATCTTTTTTTGAATTTGGGGTAAAGTGACCTTGCTTCACACCAAATTGAAAGAAGTGCACAAGAAAAAAACAAAAACATAGTTTGTTCAAAATATCAATAGCATGCTGGTTATAAACTTACATTTTCAGCACCCCGCCCCCTCACCCCCCGCCCCCACCCCCCAATTTAAGTGACTGGTAAGTCCTTACGAATGATAAATGTACAAAGCTGTAATTTCCACATTAATACAATAGACAACAGGCAACAGACAACGTCACCCAACAAATGCAATTTCAACCAATGACACCAATATACCTTTGCACGTGGGCATATCACAACTCTCATCTATAACGATAATCACGCTGATCTCGTGCATGCAGCACTTGTAGTAATGGTATTCATAGAGGATCTTACATGAGTACTCATTCAATATTGAATTTATTAAACGAGTTGGCAAAATGATATAATGCGAGGCTGTTAAATGTCAAATACACTAAAAATTCAATTACAGAGTATTTTTTTCATATTTTTGCATATAACTTGGTATATGTAATCATCGTCTATGACAGATAAACAACATATAACATGATTTTATTATTTCGCAAACTCGGAAGTCTGCCCGGGGGCCCAAGGTGGGTTGGGCGGGGGTGGAATTTTCTATTTTTTTTTGTAATTATGTCTCAAATGATACACAAGGATGATGGCTCCGCACCCAGGGTCTATCAGTGGAATCAAACGGTCAAATACACTAAATACACTGTCATTTTTCTATATTTTTGAAAACAACTTGGTGTATGTAATCGTCTATGAAAGATAAACAACATAACAAACGATTTTATTATTTCGAACTCGGGGGGCCAGGATGGAGGGTTGTGTGTGGGTGTGGGTGTGGGGGGATTTGGAGTATATTTTTTTTGATAATTATATCTCAAATGAAACATTATGATCATGGGATTACACTATACATTTGTTTCCTCCTACGTCATCGGTGGCGCCTGGAGGAAGGGGTATCAAATACACTAATAATTCAATTACGGTGTCATTTTTTTCATATTTTGCACAGTAATTGGTATAATAGTCGTCTATGAAAGAGATACACGGCATGTCAAATGATTTATTATTTAAAACTCGAACGTCTTCCCTGAGGTTGGCGTGGGTGGAGGGTAACATGGGGTCAATTTTATTTTAAATTATATCTCAAATGAACATTTTGATGAAGGGATTACAGTGTATATACTGTGGGGCTGGGTGTGTGTGGGGGAGTTAGGATGGGATTGGGGATGGTGGGAGAGAGGTAAATTTAGTAAAATATCTATTTTTCTTTCCCAATAAAATGTAATGATTTTGGGAATATCAGTATAATTTGCTCCAGGGTCACCATGGGACTCTGGGATAGTGGTCAATAGTTCAAATACACTAAATATTTTTTTATTCATTTACAGTGTCATACATACATACATACACACAGAAAAGCATAAATAATACTATTTCTGACCTGAGTATCAAAGAACGATCAAAACAGTTACAAGTAAAATGGATACAAGGTTAAAGGAATTGACCTGTGTGAAGAAAACGTGGCTATTTTGCGATGCGTCGAATTCGTTCTAGTTTTGACTTTAAACCTGCTTGCATATAATTATTTATTTTTTATTTTTCGCTTTTTATCTTTATTGTATCATTGATTTAAAATGTAATATTGGTGAATTTAATAAACAGTTTGTAAATATTAATGGCAGTATATGCTTACTAGAAATTTACAAATAACCTGACCGAGGAGGAGTGTGGTGTGACCGTGCCGGAGATTGAACCACGACCTCCTGCCTGCGATGCAGACGCGCTGCCGCAGACAGAGAGCAAAGCCCTAAATAATTGCAGAAGAAATCGATATAGACGACATGAACTTCTCGCCAACAAAAGACTGTATTCCGTTGTCTAAGAATGATTTTATCCTTAAGAGATTATTCTCTCTAATCCCATATTAGTTCAGTTTGAGAATTAGTTTCTTATGGCTGATTTTATTAAATGCTTTACTGATATCCATCAGCATCAGGTCTATTACTTTCATGGAATAAACAGCCAGTTGTTTATTTAGTTGACATTGACCCGCAAAACACGTTTCGTTTGTCACGTGAGTCATAACGATCCACTTTTAGAACATTTTTGCCGAATGATATTTGTTGTTAAACTACACTGTTCTTATTTTAGAAGCAAGCTCAGACTGTTGCTTACAAATGGTTTATATGAAACACGAAAAGGTTGAGTTGTCGTAATTTTGCAGACGTTTAGTTTAGAAGCAAGCTCAGATTGTTGCTTGCAAAACACGGGAAGGTTGAGTTGTCGCAATTTTGCAGAAGCTTAGTTTAGAAACAAGCTCAGACTGCTGCTTACAACTGCTTTATAAGAAGCACGGGAAGGTTCAGTTGTCGCAATTCGGCAGGAGCTTATTTTAGAAGCAAGCTCACACTGTTGCTTGCAAATGAGTTGATACGACATACAGTAAAATAGAATGAAGATATTTAAGTCGCGTAGAACACCATTTTTGTGTAACTTGCTATTCATTTCTGTTTAGTAAATGATTGTCTGCTGGTAAGAGGTGACTTTAGTAGTTCGTGTATTATGAGTAGAAGACAAAAATGAGAAAAAATGGTCAAATACATAACAGAAAGACTGGTGAAGACAGGGTTACCGATTTGGAACGGTGAGTAGTCAGTAAGGCCTACTGGTTAGCTTAAATCGATTTTAAGTGTACTCAACCTCGCTATTATCATGTCTTCAGTGCTCAAATTGACAAGACAGTGTAAATACACTGAAACACAATAACACGCCATTACCGATCTACAAAGCACATTTTCAGACATTCTTGATGATACTAATTAGATGGAAATAATGAAAGACCAATACGTGAGAACAATACGTTAAACTTAGCCTCAATCCCATTGGTCCTATATTAACACAATTTTGAAGATGGTCGACCCTGTATACAGAAACCTATCTGGAATTACATACAATCTCGGAAGAACATGTCATGTATTGTTCCACTCATACATGGCGATTGTTCAATAGACAGACAGCCATAACAGACAATAACAGTCTGTCGTACATCATGAAGATGGAGACCAGATCCAAAGCGATTCCCTAAAATGCAAGACGTCACTGTTACAGTGTAAGGTATCATGGTTCCGCCTAGGTTTTAGTAGGCTTTCGAACTAAAGCTTGCATGTCCAATGAGATTATAGTTCAAGAATCAGAAATAATTGATATCATTTAATATTTCGGTAGTAAACAAAGCTAGCGGAGAGGATGAAATAAGTCATAGAATGCTTAAGGAAACCGTTTTTACTATATCAAAACCACTGTCTATACTGTTTAACCGTTCTTTAAATGAAGGCGTATATCCCGATTTATGGAAAACTGCAACTGTTATACCATTGTTCAAAGCAGGCGATTCAAATTCGCCCAGTAATTACAGACCAATTTCTTTACTTAGTTGTGTAGGAAAGATTATGGATCGAATTATTTTTAAACATATATTTTTAATTTGTTAATGTTCAATGATTTACTCTTTGCGAGTCAATTAGGATTTCGACCAGGTCTTTCTACATCTTATCAACTCCTAGATATTTACCATCATATTTGTCAAACAATCGATGCAAAACAACTCATACGTTCTTTGTCGATATTTCCAAAGCATTTGATCGCGTTTGGAAAAAAACATTACTATTTAAACTCAAACAAAATGGTATAGATGGCAAACTGTTGCTATGGATCGCAGATTATCTTTCTAATCGATCTCAAAGAGTTCTTATATATACTGCTAAATCAGATTCGAAATTAGCTTTAGCCGGTGTGCCTCAATGATGTGTTCTTGGGCCTCTTTTCTTTTTAATATATATAAATGACATAGCTGTTAATATGCTTAGCATAACTAGACTATTTTCTGACGACAGCTCGCTTTCATTTTCGACATCAAACATAGATGATATGGAAGGTATTTTAAATCATGATTTACACATAATGTCCGAATGGGCTAAAACATGGTTAGTTACGTTTAATCCAAATAAAAGTGAAGTATTATTCATATCAGCATCGAAAAATGTTCGAAAACTAAATTTATGTTTTGAATAATGTGCAGTTAGAATTTGTAGAACATCACAAACATTTGGGATTAACGTTAAGCAATGATGGTAAATGACATGAGCCACATCAATAATATTTTATCGTCAGCATCAAAGGTTTTAGGTTTGATGAGATTCCTTAAATATAGAATTGGACGGAAAACAATGAACCAAATATATATTTCATATATGCGACCGATATTAGAGCATGCTTCTATTGATTTGGATGGCTGCACAGTTTATGAAAAAACTCCTTTAGAAAAGCTACAATATGAAGCTGCAATAATTGTTACAGGATTAACTAGGTCCGTTTCAATTAATAAGTTAATTACTGAAATTGGTTGGCTCTCATTAGCTGACAAACGTGTTTTTCCAAAACTTATCACCGTATATAAAGCAAAACACAGTATGTTACCAAATTCAATAGCTCAATTAATTCCGCCCTTCGTCAGAGATGGAAACGATTATAATTTATGAAACTCAGATGACTATGTCACTCCAGTAAGGAGAACGGAGTTATTTTCAAAATCATTCATACCATCACCGCTAAGCCTTTTGAATGATTTACCCCTACATATTAAGGAATCACTATCATTAAACACATTTAAAACCTCTCTTCTTACGACTTTCCAATGTCCCACTGTTCCAAAATACTACTTATGTGGCTCGAGATATCTTTCAATCGTTCATGCTCGTTTAAGAAATGCATGTAGCGATCTAAATCATGACTTGTATTTAAATCATTTGCGCTTATCATCAAGTTGTGACTGTGGAGATCAAAGAGAGGACGTCGAGCACAACTTATTTAAGTGTTGTCGATATAGTGAACATAGGCGTACGCTCTTTATTTCGACACGACCGTTTCACCCGTTAAGTGTTGATAATTTGTGTTCTGGTAGTCCAGAGCTGAACGATAGCGATAATGAGCTTGTCAACCCTTTTGTGTTTGTGATGTCGTTTGCATTTATTATTACTTTTACCTTCTTGTTTGTCTGTTTGCGTGTTTGTTTCTGTGTTTTGTGGTTGACTGGCCTCCTTAAATGCTACTTTCCCTGTCCTATTTTTTATATTTCTTTGTGTTTTATAGCCGTTCAAAAACATATTAAAGATACCAGGCGTTTTCGATGAAACTCACTATGTTTACATTTGATCCCTTACGAGAGTCTTTAACTTTCTGTCCTGTTTCTCCTCTTCCTTTCTCTTTACATATATATCTGTTAACTTCAGTAATGCATTTTCTATACTTTTCGTTTAAAATGTTTTATGATTGTAAAACTGCCATACTATTTATTTTGTAAACAAACTGTATAGGGACGGGCCGTAATTAATGTTGTAGAACTTGTGGCCCAACCCTTTTGCAAACACGTAGATGTTGCAATAAAATATGTTTAAACCATGTCCGTGTTACCAAAGTCATGACCTTGACTTTTGATATAAGGACCAGATTTTAGCACGCAGCACACCATCTTATTGGAATGCATACGTGTAACGTTAATGCCGTTCAAAGGTTATAGAGGCGTCACGAACATTGCCTAAATTATGCATATATTCTGACATTTTAATCTGAATGTATAACCTTGACTAATTGGAATGGACCTCAGTTTAATATATAACTGCTTGTTTATACATAGTTTAACAATGTAAGGGATCCCCTTAAGATACCTTCTTTTTAGGGAATCTCCTTTACAGACTGCACTATTCACACTGGCGTTTATTTAGTGCTGTGTGACAGCTGTAAAGGACCGCCCGACTACAAATCAGTAGATTATTACTTACTGGTCCTTTGGGTTTACTAAGCCCAATCTTCGTGGCCTTAAATAGAATACCGCTTAAGCCGGTGGTGCTAGGGGCGTGACAGATGATTGCAACTTAGAATAGACTCAATGGGCCAAGTCTGCTACACTTCCCTCCTGCTTTTTGTTTGCTTTCAGCATCCCCTTTTCAGTATTTATAAATGCATTGAAAGTCACTTCCACAGACAAATGAACCCGTGAAGCGAACCTTACAGACGTAAGAGGATTTATCGGAGGTCAATCTAATGACTACAATAAGCAACTTAACAATACGTCTCAGTTGAAACTATATATAGGATATACAATGTGACGTATTGACAGAGTAACTAGTGCGATTTTATGACAGTAAATAGAGTGTACGTATTGTAACGTAATATTTGGGGAAAAATGAAGGAAAGTTATACCCTTATTATACAGAGTTAAACATACAATGAGACAAAACAGAGAGACGAAAGCAATTTCATTTCAATCAAACACAGACCATATTCCAATTAGAAAACATTACCGAGATTGAGTGGGTATAGTCTAGTCTGGCTTATGTTGGAACCACTCTTTCCAGATAATTATGTAACAGTATAGCTGGGAAAAATAAATAAAAAAAGGAGGTAGGTATAAGGTCGAACAGGAAATGCTGCATTCACAGAACACATTCAAACAAAAGCACGCATTTAAAACACAACAATTACAAGAAAAAAAAGAAGCAAATTATGCGACTCTACACACATTTATATCCAGTTATGACCCTATAAGTTTGCAACGCTCTGCATATTTAGTGGTTGACCCATTTACAGTTCGCTACTATTCGATGACCGGACAGATTGTGGACCCTATGATGACGTCTACCTAAATTTTATAGGACGGTAGCGTTTGATGTTTATCTTTCATCTTGTCTTATCGTACCTTTAACGGATTGTTCTCTTGTTGCTCTGGCTTCTGCCAAGTCATGGAGTACTTACTTTGTGTCTTTCTAGGCTTCTGTCTTTTTATATTATATATACATGATCATTTATGTGTCTTAGTTATATTGCCTATTAATACGTGTTTTACTATATTGCTTATTTGACTTATTTAATACTGCCTAGTTTGTTAGAGATTACAACCTGGCGGGGATATACTTATTTACACTGTCCCGTTTATTGGGATGACAATAGGGTAAGAGTGAGGTTTGGTGCACCCTAGAACCTGGTTTAGATCATGGCGGGGATTTCTTTATTTACAAGTGTGAGGTTTGGTGCACCCTAGAACCGGTTTAAACCCCCAGTGGCCTACTTTATCACTGACAAACTAGCCGTATTGTCAACCCTTTTGTGTTTGTGATGTCGTTTGCATTTATTATTACCTTTGCCTTTTTGTTTGTTTGTTTGCGTGTTTGTTTCTGTGTTGTGTGGTTGACTGCCCTCCTTGAATGCGACAGCCGCAACACAAGAAAACGTCCCTTTCGGACGTTTAGACGACATCGTCATAACGTAACAATTGATGACGTCGGCCGGTAATCAATTAATTACTAACCAAATTTCTTGTCACTTCTGTGTTTTACCTAATTATTACATCAGGGAATATGTTTCTATATATAAATAGTTGATGCTATAGAAAATGGTAATTGTTTATGTTTTTTGTTGTTATTTAATCAACGACGTCGTCCAAGACGCCGATGTCAACGTCAAAATTAATGGTGAGTACAATCTTTAATTTTCAAATTGGGATAAAATCATTTTTAATTAAGATATCAACATAAAATAAAGAGATTTTTTAAAGAGAAAACCACCGTGTTTCATAAACATCAAAAAACATAAAATATGAAAAAATTGTCTGAAGGGTCGTTACGCGTGTTTCGGCTCAATTATGTAGAAAGGAAAAGGAGGACAATGACAGACAGTTAAAGACAGTAAGGGATCAAATGTTATCATAGTGAGTTTCATCGAAAACGCCTGGTATCTTTAATAAATTTTTGCAGTACTAAACACAATCTCATTATCGCTATCGTTTTTCCGTAAACTGTGCAGCCATCCCAAACAATAGAAGCATACTCAAATATCGGTCGCATATATGAAATATTCACTTTGCCGGTAATGAAATCAGTTTCTGTCAAATAGATTGTGTTTGCATTGCACCGACTTTGTTTTCGTCCGATTATTTACTTACCACCAGACTATAAACTGATTCATATTGCATCATGAATACTGATTTACTTGGTCGTGTATCACTTCACATTTTTCGATGAATCGTTTAAGTTTTCGTCGTACCGACTTGTATTTTCTTGTATTGCATTAGGTTTTTTGTCAAATGATTTGTCATTGCACTGAATGATTTCTATTTGCGTCGTATGGTTTGACATTTTATACCGTATCATTTCACTTCGAACCGTATTAATTCACTTTGTAAAGAATGAACAGAGTTTAGTGTTTGCCCTACTTTTTCCTCCAATCAGACGGTGAGGAATTTTAAAAAAATGGCGAACTTATTCATGTAAATTTCTAACGATCACCAATTTTAACCATTTAATCATTAAGTAATCGCTTACTAAATTGCACGCGCTTGTTTTGGCGCGAACGTGTTAAGACGCGTGGTTTCGTAGAAGCGCGGGGGAAAAGTAGGGCAAACACTAAGTCAGTTAGAGGCTAAGCCTCTAGCTAATACTTACATGTCGCATCGAATCAATATGAACGTCATATGATAAACATGTTCAAAGTATATTGTCCAACACAAATTATACACAAAAGTCATCACCCGTCTTACTCGTTTTCATGTTTGTTTCAATCTTTAGAGTACATTATGTAAGCTATTAGAAGAATCCTAAACAGTGTGTTGTAGGCAAACGGTTGGGAGATTTTGATAATTTTCTATTATATATGACCATTTTTTAACGAGGTCAACGGGTCAATGTGACAAATGTTTGCAGATGGGTGCATGTATGATCTGCACGAACATTAACGAAGTATGTCTAGGGGATACCTGTTTGTGCCAAGGAAACTCTTTTAAATAAAGGAATACGTATCTTTATATACATGTGAATATATTATGTTGAAGTAAGTTTTATAACTTTTAGTTTTTGTAGCGTAATAGTTTAGTCAAAACTATAATTATATGCATTTTAGGAACACCGTCGAAAATCTATGCCGTAGTTCACCGGACATGCATGATGGGTACCCTCCATAATGTTTCAAATATGAACAACTAAGATCGAATACGTTAAATTTTTGTTTCATGAACGTTTTTGGGATATATTTCTAGTGAAACTTTATCGAATTTGAAATACATGTTTTTTTGTTTGTAATTTACTATAAGATTAATGCTTACGCCGTCGAAAACCCATAACACCGGCATATATTTAGTCAGCCCCTTTGTGTTTGTGGTGTCGCATACTATGTTTCTATTTTACATTATGATTGTTGTTTGTTTTTGTTGACTGTGTTCTGTGAATGCTATGTTTCCTTTTCTAGTTTCATATCTACTTTTTCCTGTTAGTGCCATCAAAATGTTTCGTGTTAATGTTTTCAAATATTATTACTGACCTGGTGTCCGCTCGAAAAGTGGAAATTTAACATGAAGTTTCGAAATTTAGTATAAAACTTCGAAACTTCGTTCTAAATTTCCACTTTTCGACCTGAAGATTTCACATGACAACTAGAAAACTGTAAGTTTTAGTTGATAATTATAGTGCTAAAACTTTCAGTTTTCTAGTTGTCGTGTGAAATCTTCAGGGCGAAAAGTGAAAATTTAGTACGAAGTTTCGGAGTTCTATATTAAATTTTGAAAAATTGCGTTAAATTTCCACTTTTCGAGCGGACACCAGGTCAGTAATAATATTTGAAAACATTAACACGAAACATTTCGTTCTCTTTAATGTTAAGGAACATCAACTTGCAAGGGAACTTACTCAAGAACCGAGACGTTACATTCGCAATCTTTGAGAATATCTTTGAGAATATCTTTGAGAATATTGTTAGGATAAGCATACACTACTGTTAATGGCAGCACGGTGTTGTGGTATAAGATGTAACAAAAATGAGAAAATGGTCCAATAGAAACCACAACAATCAATCGCAATGGCACCGTAGGTCCGCGAGGTTCTACCTAGATAAAGTCCTGCTCAGCAATATTACAGAACTGCTTAGCTTCCATTTTCTATTGAATGGTTGAGCAAATCAGTTATGTAGGAGTCTAAAAAAGTTGAATTGCACAACATGGCTTTATGTTCTCTTATCCTTGGCTGACAATGCTGTCTAGTAATCACATTCCATACACATAAAATGTAGATACAAAAGTGGAACAGGAAATGTAGCATTCAAAGATCTCCGTCATTTAAAAGAGGTTGAGAGTGGACCTTTGGAAACAGCCGAATACGATAAATACGAAATATCGCAGTCTCGGTTTGATTGAGACTGTTTATGAACGGTAGTGAAATATGCTTGCTACCGTTCACGTCCTCTAGCCCCGAGTTGAGCAGAACTCAATATTCATAAAATAAATAGTACAGAATTTTAACCATTCCGAAGTTGGCATGCATATGGCGTTGGACATGCTACTTATTTTATTATTCCATGTCCAGCGGCGTATGGTCCCAGATCTAACAAAATGCTATGCCCCGAAGAGCGAAATAAACAAAATGGAATTTAGTTGGGAGCAGCGGTTATCAATATAGATATAAAAATCGAACAGGAAAAGCAGCATTCAAGGACGACAGTCAACCACAAACACACACAGAAACAAAGAACAAATTTAAAGTTGAATAAAAGGCCAAATAAGACAACATACACAAAAGGGTTGACAGTAGGGCTACCGCCTTGGAATGGTCAGTGGCAAAAAAGGCCACTGGGTGTTTAAACCAGGTTCTAGGGTGCATAAAACCTCACACTTACCATACTGTCAACCCAATGAAATGGAACAGTGTAAATAAAGAAGTCCCCGCCATGAACTATTCTCTAACCAACAAGGCAGCATTAATAGGCAATATAAGTAAAATACAAAGATGCTCGTGTATATATAAATACAAAAAAAAACAATAGCATAGAAAGCCATAAATAAGGTACTCAATGACTTGGCAGAAGCCAGAGCAACTAGAGAAAACACCGTTGAGGGCACGACAAGACAAGACTGCAGACAAACATCAAACATCACCGTTCTTTTGGGCTCTAGGTAGACGTCATCATAAGGTCCACAGCCTGTCCGGTCATCGGATAGGGTCATAACCTCTTTTGATAAACCTTGTAACAAGTTTAACAAAGATAGTATGAAAGTGATCATGACCAAGGATCTTACGAAGTTTGTAAATCACGTCACCATAGAAGTCAGGTTTTGATAGTCCTTGTCGCAGAAGAGATCTTAAATTACTTTTATATTTGGAAAGAAGATCAGGGTTACTATAATGAACTTTTGCAAAGGTTTTACAAAGTTTATGGTAACGGTAACCCTGATGGCGTAGCTTTTTTAGTTATACAGATATTACGAATATTAAAGTCCTCATTTCGAGTGCAAGCTCTAGAAAAATGAATAAGTTGAGACACATAGACCCCATTAGAAGTTGCTCGCGGAGCATCCCCATCTAAGTGGGGGATAATTAACAATATCAAAATTAAAATCATCTCTCTTGTCATATATTTTGCTAACTATTTCACCATTTTCAATGGAGAGATGGAAATCAAGAGAAGAAACTAGTATCAGAAATATTAGCTTTGTTAGGTTGAAGCTCTTTATGGTATATATTATAAACCATAGTAGAAAAGAAAGGGTTGTCAATGTTTAATGTCATCCAGAGGTGTCATTAAAGGCCTCAATAACATCTTCCTGGGTATCTGGTGGAAGACTCAACATGACATATCTTTCATAGTTATAAAAACAAATCTGCGACAAGGGGTGCACAGTTCGTACCCATAGGGATACCAACACTTTGTCTATAAACGGTCGTTCCATACCTGACGAAAATATTATCTAATATGAAGATGAGTGCTTCACAAACTTCTTGCCAAGTCCACATAGTGTAATTGTCTAAACTGACGTTAGTAAAAAACGCTTTAATGTTATTACTGGCCAAAAATGTAGTATTTTCTCTAGCGAATGTTTTTGAATAAGAGTAATAAGCTTGTATTTGATAAGGTGATGTGGTAAGGTTGTATATAGTGTAGAGAAGTCATAAGTGCTAATAGATGAAACTTGACGTTTATTGCACATTTTATCAAGAACGTCTCCTGAAATTTTAATAGACCACTAGCACCGGCCTCAGTATTCTACTTTAACGCCACATATATTGAGCTTAATGATCCCAAAGAAACTGTAAGTAATAACATTGATTTGTAGTCGGGACGCCACTAAACAACAAACACTCGTGTGAATGTCAATAAATAGATACTTTTGAATACCCTTTTTAAAAAAACAACAACAAAAAAAAACGCAATAAAATATGTCTAAACCAATATAAGCCGGTATTAAATATCGAAAGCATACCAATATTGTAGCGAGTGCCGCTGTAACAATGATTGTTTAGGGGTTATGTATGATTAGATATACCGAACCACATTAAAAACGTTACCCTTATAATATAACACAGTTAATTGGAGTCATATATCATAATTTCATCATTAAAATAAACAGTTGTAGCGAAGCATTTATCAAATAAACATCAATAACTTAACAAACAATGGTTACATATAGATTAACATTGATGGTACGTATGGCTGCACACTTAGTTAATTATTGTTATTGAAACTAATCTATAAAAAAGATCAAAAAAAGGTGTAACGTTTTTAATGTGGTTCAGCATATATCCTTTTGTGAACTAAGTTATTCCAGAAGGTACAATTAACAATAGTATCGTATTGACGTTCAAATACCCCAAAACTAGAATATGGCTTTTAAATTGGTTAAGTATTCTCCCGTCTTCACTCCCACAAAAACAACAACAACAACAACAACAACAAAAAAGACATAACAATTCTCTCTCATATCATTGCGACTTGACAATAAAACAGTGTATAGCAAAAACAAGCATAAATCATATAAACATGCGCTGTTGTCAATATAAAAGGCTTCAATCGTGATTTTTTTGTTAAAACGTGCAGACCCGTTTGGTATACTAATGTGTATATATACTAATTTGTGTATTTGAAAATAATTAACTATTAACTATTAACACAAATGTGACTGACCATCCCTAGTATGTCTGATCATCCCTAGTTCTAAAGATGTATTTGCATTGAAGATCAATCTCTTTTATTCAAATCTTGCTGTTTCCGTTTGAGCGTAATAGCTGTTTTATTTTCAACGTTTCCTCATTACTACTTCTAAGGATAAGCTTAAATTACACAAACTAATGGTAATTCGTTCATTAATATTGACAATACCTTTAATTTGAGGATCGACATATTGCACACAGCGTCATCTTGATATATTTCCGTTAGGGCTTAGTTTGCAGATTTTTTAAATTGTATTTTGTTTGTCATAACTGTGTTTACGAAATATTGTATTTCCAGCGTATTTATGTTGTGCAAGATTAAAACCTGGTTGGCGAGACTTACCAAGGGCACAGGGCCGTGGTTACGATGTTTTTCAAAAATGAGAAAACGATCCTATAGAAACCACATCAATCAAACGCAATGCCACCATAGGCCTGCACTGTGCCACCATAGGCCTGCACTGTGCCACCAAGGGCCTGCACTGTGCCACCATAGGCATGCACTGTGCCACGAAGGGCCTGCACTGTGCCACCATAGGTCCGCACTGTGCCACCATAGGCATGCACTGTGCCATCATAGGCCTGCAATGTGCCACCATAGGCCTGCAATGTGCCACCATATGCCTGCAATGTGCCACCATAGGCCTGCACTGTGCCACCATAGGCATGCACTGTGTCACCATAGGCATGCACTGTGTCACCATATGTCGGCACTGTGTCACCATATGTCGGCACTGTGTCACCATATGTCGGCACTGCACACAAACTGAAATAAATGAGCATATTTAAAGTGTCAATTAAAAGGACAATAATTATTAAGAAATGCTAAACACCAGGTTTTGATCTCGCACAATATAAACCCACAATATAAATCCACATTATGATACACACTTTTTCTTGAGATTGACATCATACAAACACATTATCACAACTTACATGTTATGCCATCTTTCAACACCAAACAGAGAAAATCTGTTTTAAATAACTAAAATGTGTTGTTGGAACATAGCATTGCTTTAAATAATATAATGATGCGTTTTTGTTTTGCATGTTTTTTGGCGTTTAAAAAGACGTATAAACGGTTAAAGGACAATTAAATACCTCCTTCCATAAACAACCACCACTGAGTAGTTTAGTAAGCCACGTTAGATATCGCTATTGCTTCTATATTAATTAATTCATCCATCCGTCCGTCCGTCCTCCGTCCATCCATCCATCCATCCGCCGCCAGAGACAACAAGAAGACCAGGATCATCCCCCGTCACTTGCAGCTGGATATCCGTAACGACGAAGAGTTGAACAATCGTCCGTCCGTCCGTCCGTCCGTCCATCCATCCATCCATCCATCCATCCATCAATCCATCCATCCATCCGACCGTCCTTACGTACATCCGTCCGTCCGTCATTCCATCTATCCATCCATCCATCCATCCATCAAACCATCCATCCAACCATCCGTCCATCCGTCCATCCATCCATCCATCCGCCGCCAGAGACAACAAGAAGACCAGGATCATCCCCGTCACTTCAAGCTGGCTATCCGTAACGACGAAGAGTTGAACAAACTTCTCTCCGGAGTCACCATTACACAGGGCGGTGTGTTGCCCAACATCCATCCATCCATCCATCCCGTGATATGAATAATAACTGTGGCTAGTGATTTGTCTCCTTGCTCAATAGTTACTATGTCATTATTGCTGTCAGTAAGAAATGATGATTTACATTATGGGTTATTTAGAAGGAAACATACATTGGAATCCGGGAACTCTGTCCTACTGTTAATAAGACGACCTGATTCATATGATTCTAATGATTAACATGCTCGGAGGATTGACTTCGGTAAACGGCTCCACTTCATTTACTCCACCGTGCAACGGACGAGTCTAAGAGAAAATGTCTCGACCAAGAACATAACAACTCAGTGGTACCAGTGAGGATGAACTCTGGTGCCAGTGAGGCTGAAATTCCCTGCCAGTGAGGCTGAACTCTGGTGCCAGTGAGGCTGAAATTCGGTACCAGTGAGGCTGAATACTGGTGCCAGTGAGGCTGAAATTCGGTGCCAGTGAGGCTGAACTCTAGTGCCAGTGAGGCTGAACACTGGGTCCTCCCCTATATCTGTAAGCCACACATACATTGATATTCAATTGGCATCTTAGTGTGGTAGGTATAGAAATAATTATGGACGTTCGGAAGAAAGCATGAAACTTTGCATGTTTGAACCTTAGGGTATTACCTTTAAATAAAAAAAAACACAGGAGACACGCCAGGGGACTAATGGCTCCTGGGGAAATGAGGCCCTAAAAGGGGTACTCCCAATTTTTAATATAAAACTATCATTAATCTTAATTCTGTTTGTTGTGTCGTAAAAAGGTTTCTTATGTCAAAGAAATAAAAAACAGTAACACGATAATATTGAAAGTCTTTTTACTTATTTACCGCCCTTGTTAAGTATAATAATTCAGGGGAATTATTTTTTAATTAAGCAGCGTTAAAATGTGAGCTATTGGGATTACCATTCGACCTCCTTCCTTCCTATTGGGATTACCATTCGACCTCCTTCCTTCCTATTGGGATTACCATTCGACCTCCTTCCTTCCTATTGGGATTACCATTCGACCTCCTTCCTTCCTATTGGGATTACCATTCGACCTCCTTCCTTCCTAATACTGGCTTTAAAATAAATCCAAGCAACGACTTGGCTAATTTTGACCATGAACACTCCTTAGATTAGTATCATTCAAGTTTGTTAAAATTAGGTCAACAAGAGTTCCAAGATGGCCGCTGTAACTAAAAACAGTAGATAACAATAAAAACAATTTTCTCAAAAACTGGAAACACTGTTTTCGACAGATATTGCTTAGAAGTGAGAAGTGACAGCTGGTAATAAATTATCAAGCTTTTTCAAATGAAATGGTAAAAAATGACCTCACACATGGGTGGAGGGTTGTGGGTGGGGTGCAGAGTTTGTATAACGAGTGTTCACATGTTTTTCATAGACTTATATCGGGAACACTTGAGAATTCTACTAGGAAACCACAAGGCATAGAGTGCATTAATCTCGCATGTAGTATTAGTATGGTCCTCTATCAAGTTTGTCCAAATGGTGACCCTGAAACTATCAGAGATGAGTAATATAATGCATTATGGTCATATTTTATTTAGAGTTATATAGGGACATCTTTGAAAACAATCTTCATACAAAGATACGTAGCAAATGTTATTAAAATGAACCTGTATTGATTGCCCTTTCAAGAGCGGTGTGAGAGTACAGCAAACGACCACCCTGAATGTGATTATTGTAACAATCCACTGAACTTGGAAGTCCTCCTGCTTAGCTAACAAGGAAGAGTCGCTACGGTAGATCTATGATATCATGCTTCGTCGTACTTGACCAAATATACTTGATTGCTGGTTATCCATGCATGTTCGTGACCTAGATACTTTATTTATTAGAATAGTTACACAGTCATCCAGAAATCAAGTAGAACATTTTCAAAAGTCAAACATAAAGTCCACAAACTCAGAAAAGGAGGCTGGGTCAAACGGAAAATGTGAAACATTGAAAAGATGTACAGTGTCAGGTCCAGAAATAGATAGAAGTGAACGAACAGGACAATGTTGTTATAAAACAACATGAACAGACAGAAAGCATCCATACAATGCTGTTTAACCATATCAAATAAATTATCCTCAGGTTTCAAGTTCACCGCGTTATCCACTGGGCCATGCCAGCCCTCTACCTTTGAAGAGAAAATGCCCTGTATTTAGCAAGCAATGGGGGTGCTAAAGCTTTTTTTATACCTGCTCGTCAACCATGTATCCATGAAGACTCAGATAACATCAACTCACATTGCTCATATCTGAATAATGAAGCAAGAGAGTAATGATAAGATGTCGTATTCTAGCTGTAACGGTCGCATGCCAATGTGTTGCATATACGTTGCATTTTGGTTTGCCAATTCAAACCTCTTCGCACTGAGGCTTCTTAGGGACAATTTATCACAGATGCCACTGGACTTCTTCGGTGTGTCCTAAGCAAAAACCATCCCGTTATCTTGTCCGTCATGTTGGGACGAAAACCAAGGGGTCCCATATATCAGAGTTTATTGCATACGCATTTACAATCTCCGTTAGCTTTCAAGGTATAACAGGAAAGTCTTTTTGGCTGTGTAATAAATTACTCATTCGTGATTGGTGCAATTGTCTGTTCATCCCAAAGAAAGTATGTCACGTGATGTAAACAATGTTGATTTCATTGTGAAAATTCCCACGATGTAATGACAACATGTTTGTTTAAAATAAAAACAAACTGAGAAAATTAGTGTTACAATCTACTTTATTGTTCTAATTTAAAAGTGCGTAAGCAATAACAATGTTATTATATTTATATTGGGATATATGCACTCGTTCTTTCGCGCATAAATATTGTGCTCCTAAATTCGCGCAATATTAATACGCGAAAGAACTCGTGCATATATCCCAATACAAATGTAAAAACCTATAAATATCTTCCGAGCATGTTAAAGAAGGTATCTAGTCACTGTTGATTAACTGTTGATGAACAACAGTTCAAATTCTTTTCTTTCATGCACTATTTTACTGTGACATTATGTCGTTTAATTGCAACGTAACACGAAACGTCAATATTCGGTCATATTCGGTCATATTGACGTGTAGTAAAGTCTATCGGGTGTGTAATCTATACTCGTTCGTGATTGGTGCACTGTTCTGTTCATGTCAAAGAAAGTAAGTCACGTGCTGTAAGCTATGTTGGTTTCATTGTGAAATTTCCACACCTAACGACAACATTTTTGTTTCAAATAAATATTTTTGATGAAAATTATTATTATTATTTTTAGATTCTACAAATAGAAGCTCATTGATTCTCCCCGTCTAGTGGTGAGCAGAGGGTCGGGGAGGACCATCCCTCTGCACACCTTACAGCAATTTAATGTTATGTTTACAATGTACATGTACTAGTTAAATAATATAATATATATATATAGCTGTATCCTTAACGTATATATACACATACACAAATCATTCACACTGAAAACCCAAAAGATATATTTTATGCATTTAAAAATATAAATAAATTTATTTATAGTTGCTCTACAAAATATGATTGTCTGCCGGCAAGTGTATAGTATTGTGTTATTAATAAATATAATTTCACTACAATTAAGCTATGGGGAGATGTTATTGAGAAAGAAAAAAAGCGGGGAGGGGTGGAGGCATCTCAGCTTGAGGTTTTTTACTAATATATATTTATTTAAAAAAGAAAAAACGGTTGCTAGGTTTTCATGTTAAGAAGTTATGAAAGTTTTCCCATGTTTTTAAGAAACAGTCATATTTATTTTCTGTAATTGCTATTTCTTCATCTGTTTTATAAAAAAGTTGTCTATTTTTAGCTCTACTGGCCAAGGGCCAGCAGAGCTTATGGGATGGTGTGTTGTCCGTCTTCCGTCCGTCGTCCGTCGTCCGTCCGTCCGTTAACTTTTCTTCAAACGACTTCTCCTCAGAAACCGCTTGGCTAATTTTGACCAAACTTCACATGGATGATCCTTAGATGAATGCTTTTTAGATTTGTTAAAATTAGGTCAGCGCTACATCCAAGATGGCTGCCATTACCATATATAATCGAAACCTTAAAAAATCTTCTTCTCCAGAACCGCTGGACAGATTTCAACAGTTTTTCTTTTAAAATGATCGCCAACGCCTAGACTATCAAGATTGTTCAAATAAAGTCCCCGGGCTGAAAAATGCCCGTGCCCCGGGGGTCCAAAGTTTGTATATTGAGGTTTTGCATGTTTTTCATATAGACATATAGGAAAAAACTTTAAAAAATCTTCTTCTCTGAAACCACAAGGCACAGAGCTCTCATGTATTACATGTAGCATCAGCCTATGGTCCTCTACTAAGTTTGTTCAAATGGTGACCCTGGGGTCAAATTTGTCCCCGCCCCGGGGGTCACAGTTTTTACATAGACTTATATAGGATTTTTTAAAAAAAAAATCTTCTTCTCTGAAACTACAACAGCCAGAGGTTTGATATTTTGCATTTACTATAAGCTTATGGTCCTTTACCAAGTTTGTTCAAATGGTGACACTCGGGTCACATTTGGCCCCGCCTCAAGGGTCACATGTTTTACATAGACATGTATAGGGAAAAACTTAGAAAATCTTCTTCTCTGAAACTGCAAGAGCCAGAGGTTTAATATTTTGCATTTGCTATAAGCTTGTGGTCCTCTAACAAGTTTGTTCAAATGGTGACCCAGGGGTCACATTTGGCCCCACCCCAGGGGTCACAGTTTTACATAGGCTTGTATAGGGAAAACTGAAAAAAATCTTCTTCTCTGGAACCACATGGCACAGAGCTCTCATTTATTACATGTAGCATCAGCTTAAGGTCCTCTACTAAGTTTGTTCAAATGATGACCCTAGGGTCAAATTTGTCCCTGCCCCGAGGGTCACAGTTTTTCATAGACTTATATAGGATTTTTTTTTTTAAAATCTTCTTCTCGGGAACTACAAGAGCCAGAGGTTTGATATTTTACATTTATTATAAGCTTATGGTCCTTTACCAGTTTTGTTCAAATGGTGACCCTGGGGTCACATCTGGCCCCGGCCCGGGCGTCACAGTTTTACATAAATGCTTGTATAGGGAAAAACTGAAAAAAATCTTCTTCTCTGGAACTGCAAGAGCCAGAGGTTTAATATTTTGCACTTGCTATAAGCTTATGGTCCTTTACCAACTTTGTTCAAATTGTGACCCTTGGGTCACATTTGACCCCGCCCCAAGGGTCACATGTTTTACATAGACATGTATAGGAAAAACTTAAAAAATCTTCTTCTCTGAAACTGCAGGAGCCAGAGGTTTAATATTTTGCATTTGCTATAAGCTTATGATCTTCTACCAAGTTTGTTCAAATGGTGACCCATTGGTCACATTTGGCCCCACCCTGGGGGTCACAGTTTTACTTAGGCTTGTATAGGCAAAAACTGAAAAAAATCTTCTTCTCTGGAACCACATGGCACAGAGCTCTCATGTATTACATGTAGCATCAGCTTATGGTCCTCTACCAAGTTTGTTCAAATGGTGACCCTGGTGTCAAATTTGGACGCGCCCCGGGGGTAACAGTTTTTTTTTTTTTTTTTTTTTTCAATTTCATTTTTTTTTTTTTTTTTTTTTTTTTAATTGTTTCAATTTTTTTTTTTTTATATATATTTTTTTTTTTATTTTTTTTTTATTTTTATCATTTTTTTTTTTTTTTTATTGATTGATTTGAATTATTGTTTTTTTTTTAAAAAAAAAATCATTATCTTTTTAATTACTTGACATTGACTATAAAATTTCTTGTCGGCGCTACTCATCCTAAATGCCTTGTTGAATTTCGACGAAACTTAGCAGGAAGCATCGGTAAGATGTCTAGTTGTGCATTTCACGCTTTTGTTCCAGTTTGCTGATTTTTGACGGGAGTTATGGCCCTTTGACATTTTTATTTTAAATTTCTTGTAGGCGCTTCTCCTCTTAAATGGCTTGTTGGATTTCTACAAAATTTGGCAGGAAGCCTCAGTATGATGTCTAGTTGTGCAAAGCGCGGTATATCAATGAAATCTTGGACAATTTTGAAAACCAGCTAGATCTTGTTAGTAATAACAGAGTTATGGCCCTTGATTTGTTGAAAAATGCTATATTGTATTCTCCTTTGTTGAATCTATAGGAGAAGAGAGCTATATCTATCTAAATCTATAAGAGCTGTTTTAGCCAGTAGAGCGTCCACAGGCCCTCTTGGGCCTCTTGTTAAGTGTAGTGAGGCTAGGTTTATTTTTTGAGCATCGACAATAGTATAAGTAGTACTTTGTTTCCAACAATATACGCTGAATTAGAACACTGTGTTTTCATCATAAATTTCAAAGATAAATGACCTCTTTTCAAAATCTATTTCCACATTATTTTGTTTTAACAAGTCCTTAAGGTTTGTCAGTATACTTTGTGAAAGCTGGCATTCCCAAAGTAAATGTGTAATTGTTTCACTGACTGATGAACAGAAAGAACAAAGTGGATTCTCTATTAATTTTATTTTATGGAGAAACTTGTTTGTTGCTAAAATATTGTGATTTATTCTTATCTGAAACCATTGTAAAGTGGTATCCTTTGTTATTGTGAAAGGCCATGTATAAATTTGACTCCAGGTATCTTCGCTGAAGTTATACATTCTAGTCCATGTGATTTTACCACTAGGACATTCATTATTTTGATTTAATATTTTATACATGTCTTTAATTCCTTTTTTATTTCTTAAATATTTTTTTAGTGGAGTTGGTAGCACAGGAGTTTCTAACTTCGTTGTTCTTTTACTATCTGTTATTTCTTTCTGCATTTTTTGATAGCTACCACTAACCCATTATATTGTAAAAATTTAAATTTATTCCATTTATTTGTTAATTCATCATATAAATATATTTTTCCATCCTTTCCCATTAAGTCATTCATTATTCGTAAGCCCTTATTATACCATGATTTTATAAAAAATGCACTTGTGCCTATACATATACTTTTATTATAAAATATTGGGCTAGATAGAAAAAAGTCCTCATTGGCTGGTTGATATTTGGATACAAAGTGTACGTGTGCCTTAAGAACATCTTGCCAAAAAACGTTTTTTATACTTCCCAATTTCTTATTAATATACAAAATACCGCAGTTAAACAGTTTACCTATATCTATATATGACTTTAGGATATTTTCATATTTGAATTGGTCTGTTACTATTCTTCTAATCCATGTTGTTTTTAAAGCTGTTATAAAGGCATTTATATTTATCATTTTCAATCCTCCTTCACAATATTCTTTACATATAATGGCACTTTTTATTCTTGCCTTACCATGCCAAAGGAAATTAAACAGTATATCATTGATTTCTTTAACAATGTTTTCACATGGGTTTGGTAAAGATAAAAACAGATGGTTAAAAGATGGACTGAGAAGTGATTTTATTACTTGTATTAGGATATATGCACTTGTTCTTCAACGTATATTTCACACTTAAAGTCACGCAATATTGTTACGCTGAAGAGATCGTGCATATATCCCAATACAAATCTAATAACCTATACATATATGCCAAAGCTAAAACCATTTTCAAACATAACATCAGCACCAGATGCAATCGAAGATTGAGATGTCTCGATGAATAGAAACTTTTATGTTTCTCCTATTCTCTCGAGTATTCACAAGTCTGTACATTAGCATGGACGCACATGATATATTAGGGACACACACATACATAAAATCATACATTAACCATGCAGTGGACTGGTACATATTACCAGTCTCGTCATATTGTGGGCTAAATGTTCTTAAAAAGCCCGAAACTTCAATGCCTTCAGACTAGGGTTGGGTTCAGACACCACTAGATGACTAGATCACACATTTTGGAGTATACTAGTAGAGGCATCAAAAGTGTCATAACTTATTCGGTGTAAAAAAGCCTGCTCTAGTCGTTCTAGGTGCTCGAATGCCAACCTCCACTGCTATGCTTCTAAACTGAGTGGCCAGTGTGAAAGTCAGCTGAAATTAAGGAAGAGGCATAATCACTAACCATGACGACTATCGCATATTTTATTAAATGTTGAATACATTTAGCAAAGAAATGGCACAGCATTAATATAGAGAAAAACATTCATCAAAGTAAAATCTTATCAAATGAAACAGTGTGTTAAAACTATTTATAACAAAATTGTAAAACAAAAGATATAACAACAGCTGACGGAGGAAAGTGCACTTGACTATCGAGGTCTTGTTCATTTATTGGAAAACTAAATTAATCAAAGTACTGAAAGTACTGTGAATGATAAATTAATCAAAGTACTGAAAGTACTGTGAATGAATGCAAGGTTTGATAGGGAAGACATTATGATTATTTGCACGATTGCTGGACATTTAAACTTTTCATAGTTTTAACCAACTTGACGATCTTGGGCGACCTACAAACATATTAGAGGGTCAATCCATTCCAAATATATTACGATCAATTGTCTTTAAACGGTTTCAAACCTAGACTAGAATATTATTTTATGAAATTGCTGATGGATAGACAGATTTGTGTTTTATGGCCAAACTGTCATTCAAGATGACCTCCATGTCTAAAATCATGTCATTTACAGAGTGGTGTGTATTAAGTAGTCTTCCGGGAACAAGATGCACAAGAGGGCCTGTATCACTATTTTGGCTTGAATAGTCTAAGGCCTACTGGAAAACAAATCTTAAAAAAAACAAGGGCTATAACTCTGATGTGAGGCATAACATAGGAAAGTTGTATTTTCCGAATAGCAGTCACTTCATTTGCTGTGAGATTTATTCTTGGGACTGGTTTGCATTTAACATTGCCTGGTGTAACAGTTGCAATAATAACCATTCCGTGAAGTATGATCCACATTATCTGCAACAAATTGAAGACATTCCCCGTTTTGTATCCCTTCCATATCAACACTTTGGTGCAACCACCGCATTTCACTCATATTTCTGTACTTCGGAGTATGAAAGAAAAGCCAAGTTTAAAGAGTGAATCAATAAGAAATTTGAATCCGAGCTGCCTATGCAGTTGAACCCCAAGTCCAATTTGTAAAGGTGCAATAATCGATCGTGGTCGAACACATTGGATGATTGCCTGGCAAAACGATGTAAATTTCTCATCAACGTCTTTTCCCGTAAATAACGTTTTCAAAAAGAGTTTAAGAGTTGGAACAACATATTCCGAATTGGCTTGTTTAGACGATATTTCGTCAAAATCTGGGTAGAATTGACATGCAGCATCCGAACTGACGGATTTTATTTAATTTCGTATCAGATTTGCCGCAGTCTCAATAAACCGTAGCTTTTCTAACTCCGAATCGGTCTTTTAGGGTTCGCAGTAGAAATTATGCAGAAGCGCAGAAGCAGTAGTTCTAAAAGTAACTACATCCGATTTTCCGTTTATTTCTGTTATAATTATTCTATCTTTTAAGTGGTCTAGAAGACGTTTTTCATTTATTTAAAGCTATGCGGTTCCACACCAGAGTCTAATTGAAATTCTTTCATTTTAAGTATTAAATCATTGACAGATATTTGTTCCTCGTCGTTTTCTTCGAGAACGAGAAGCTAATTCGGAAAACTGTCGAGGCTTTCCTTTGCCTGTCCTGAAACAAACACTGCACTCCTCGTGATAAATGGCATCGGCTGCATGAAGATCATGTACCGTTTGAATGCGGGCATACACCTCATTAGACCAAGAATCTTTTCTTTTTTCGCATGATTCAACTATTCGCTCCTGAAAATCATAGGTTCTTACCGTTTCATTTCCGAATGTTGTTAACCCTACTGTTTTGCCATAGAATAGGCAGTATCCCCTAAATTAAAATGATCTCTCAGACCTAAGCGTGCGTTGCGGGTCGTCTTTCCCTGTAGAAGCTTCACATTTTCTCTTGTGCCCTGCTATTGCTTTAGGACTGATATATGTAGCTCTACATGTTTTATGAACATTTTGTCCAGGCTGTACACATAACTTGTCGCCACGAGCTATATTTAATCAGTTGCAATTATCAGGGGTGTTTTGTTACTTTCACTTGCCTAATATAACACTATAGTCCCTGTCAAGCGTAGGTGCGGATGACGTCACATCGTGTTTCTCCCTTGATGAGAAAACCTTGCAAAAAAATCGCTTGGAAAAAAACCCCGCCCACAACTCATACATAATGCGATTTTCGTAGAGTTTCTCGACCTGTTTATTTGCATTATAGTTGTTTTCAGCATCCAGTACGTTCGTCTAGCATAGATCAGCATACACGTACGACTTGAAGCCTCGATTTATTAGAAAAAATGTAGGTTATCCGCCAGATGGCGATGAGGAGGGGGCAAAAGCAATGGCTATGAGTGCAAGTTGAAAATCAACCTTGCATTAAAAAAGCGGCATAATTCTTTTAAAATTCATGACAGATTTACGGCACGAAAGTGAATACATGTGTAAAGTCCTTTTAAGGGTTTATGAGATGTGATCCTAACGTAAAAGGTTAACCGACCCTGACGCTGAGGCGAGAAGAATAGCTTGCATTTTCTTTGAAAAGTCGAGCTAATAATGTTAATCTTTTATTACAACTGTAACTGTATTGATTTCTCAGAATACATCACATTGAATTATATTAGTGAATACAATGTAATGTCACAAAAACATAGTAATATGGACCATTTTGTTAATCATAAATTAATATTAATTTAGAAGACACAAAATCTTTATTGAGTTAGCTTTAACTGAAGCGCACAGTAAATACAAAACAAATTACACGTTTCAATGAACTATGTATTTTGAAACAATAATTGCTGTTTTAATGCAAATTAATGAGTATTTATATTGATAATTGATATGATAAATTCGTAACATTTTGTGAAAGAATCAATGGTGTTTTTGCAGTGGTTGTATTCAACCTCGGCAACCACACGGGGTATTTGTGAAAAGAGTCACTTTATAAAGCAAAAAGTTGTTCTCCTTTACTAATGTGTTTAAGCAGGAAATTACCCCTTTAGAGTCTCAATTGCATATTTTTGTTAAAATGGTATTGCTAAATCAAATAAAAGCTTATTAAGACAACTTTAAACTTTGCTCGGCCGTTTCCAAAGGTCCATTATCATACTTTTTTTTGCGCTTAGTAAATAAATCAATGTAATATATACAAAATCTATGTAATTGCTGTTCCCTGCCTCGAAATATGGCTATTACACATACATACAGACCGGGTGCTGTTATACTGGCGTTATAGAAGCAACCTTGTTGGTATATTTTATCCACCCTCTATGAATATATCAATGTATTGTATTACATAAGTAGGTAAAAAAAGCATCATTTGCGAAGATACACTTATTTGCATAAATTAAATATACGTTTTTATCTTTCAATGGTATTTAAGCAATAAATCATCCCTTTTTGAGCCCCAGTGCCATACTGTTTTTGCTCTGGTGACAAATATATATTTGAAATGATAGTACAATTATTAAAGGATATTTACAAGGTTATACATGTTATACGTATATATTGCTTTGATAACAGATCCAGTAAAAGCAGTATGAAAAACATCAGATATCCCTTTTAGAGCCTCATTGTACTGGTATAGAGGGGTCCTCACGCATGTCTCCTGTATTTTATTTAAAGTCCATATCCTAATGTATAATCATGCAATGTTTCATGCTTTCTTCCGGAAGTTATAATTACCACACAATATAAAACAAATAGTGCCGGAAGTTTTATTGATATGTAAGGATCGATTATATCTTATTTCAACGTGAACGTATTTTTTCTAAAATAAAAAGCCGACCAAAATACGACTGGTGTATTATTAAATATAAACTGCTACTTCAAGACATGAATCAGATAGTGTGCGTGTTGATTTGAACAAAAACAAAATGGCTACAGCTAGAAACGTTTCTCCTTCAGTTCAAGGATCGTCTGACGAAACCTATGATTACATATGTACGTCTTGTGAAAGTAAAAATAACACACGTGTTGAGGCAAAGCATTACTGTGTTGACTGTGGCGACTTTTATTGCGTAAAATGTCTGGACTTCCATAAAGCTTTACCTGCGTTGAAAAATCATAACATTTTGGGACGCGGCGAAGAGAAAAAATGGGGTAAACAGAAAAAAAGTGCGTCTGTACCAACGGAGCCATGTCCCAGACACAGCTGGAAAATCCTCGAAATGCAGTGCGGAAAACATGACGCTTTGTGCTGTTATGTGTGCGTGTCCCTGGACCACAGGTAGCTACAATATATTAATATTACCTTTGTATATCGGCTTTCTTGGTTTTCTTACATTAGCCATGGACGTAGCGTGGCCATTTTCCCGCGTACTCACGGGGTGGGGTGGTTTAACCACTTCCTCGACCCTTATATTTGTAACCTTTTGAATAAAAGAAATAAAAGAAATCATATCATGTCATCTATAAAAAAAGAGCCATGAAATGTCAAGGCTCCCGAGTTATGGCAGTTATTTGTTTTGGCTTATATTATAGAGATCAACTCCACAAACCACATTGCTTCCAAGGGATCCCCTTTTCAGTATTTATTAGAAGTAAAGTGTACTGACAATGTATTCTCTTTATATGAAGTTTGGTATGGATATATTCATCTTAAAGTTTCAAAGGTGGATAAGTCTTATTTGATATAAAAATTCAAGTAAAGCAAGGACCATAACTCTGGCAATGGTCATGATGTATTGCATGCAGATAGTTATGTAGAAATTGTTGAGAATGTCATGCTAACAGTGTTTGAGATGTTTAGTTACCGCTAACAAAACTGAACAAAACCTGAATCAGAATTGCTGCAATACTAGTAGGTCAAGGTTGGAGAGTTGACCTATTTCAGCTGTTAATGTGTAGTGGTTGTCAATAAGTTTCTACGTATAATTGTTTAACAAAGCATGCCTAATAGTAGTAATGTTTTGTTAACTGTTTTTTCTTAAGTCTTCTTTAGCGGTCTCAAATTTCCGGCATCGTTTTGTAAACGTGTACCCAGCTAGTTGAACTAACCACACACGACCTATGTCCTAGCAGGGTCACAACACGATCTGCATCCCTATAAACTGTACCGGATACATAACATGGTTATATTTTAGGGCATGCGTGGACATGCAGTTCATACCAGATGTAGCTAGAGGAATCAACCAAAGTCCACAACTAAAGAAGGTAAAACACAATCTTGATAGCATTCAGACTGGCGTGAAAAACATTAAGAAGGCCAAAGAACAGAACGAAGCAACACTTGACAGGTCCAGAGCAGAGGTCCTGAAATGCATCAAAGATTGTCGAAAGCGAGCCAACAAGATATTTGACCAACTGGAGAAAGCGGCCACTGCTGATATAGATAAGCATCACAGAAATAGCACCAGCTGCATCCACGACGACATTGAAGCATGTGATGACATTTTAGCCAAGCTTCAACAAATTAAGCAGAAACTCCAGACTACCAGTCCAGATAACGAGTCTCAAGTGTTCATAAATGTTAAAACGTGCCAGCAATACATTAACGAAGGTGTTCAGATGATGCAATATGTTTCTTCAACTCATAGAAACACCAGCTTCAAGTTTAGCATTGATCCAAAACTAGAGAGCACCCTTTCCAACTTAAAAAGTCTAGGGAAAGTTGAAGAAAAGATGACCACTCCAGAGGTCAAGTTAACCACTCCAGATGTGAAGAAGCAGCAAAAGATCCGACTTTACACAGCACAGAATGAAAGAGAATATAACATTAAAAAAGAAGGGGACACATCTAACTGTAGGATATCAGGATGCTGCCAAATGCCAGACGGCACCATACTGTTGGCTGATTGCAGTAACAGCAAACTGAAACAACTCAACTCCTCATACCAGGTGACCAATCACTGTGATCTTCCTTCCTTCCCAAACGCTGTATGCTGTATCAGTGGACAGCAAGCAGCTGTATCTGCAGACGACAACAAAATATACTTCGTGTCTGTGAGCAAGGGCAAGATGGCTGTAATCCGATCTATCGAGACAAAAAATACCTGTTGGGGTCTGGCATACAACAACGGTCAGATGTACGTCACAGATCTCAGTAACAAAGTATACATATACAACCTATCAGGCACGTGCCTCAGTACACTCGACAAGGACAGTAACGGCGTGGACATGTTCTTCCGTACCCAGCATATTGCCGTCAGTCCTGACGGAAGCAAGATCTATGTGGCAGACGACAACAACGGGTTGGTGACGCTGACAGCTAATGGTCAACTACTGTCAACATTCCACGACGAGGAACTGAACAGCGCATGGGGAGTATGTGTGGATGGGCGGGGCGGTGTGTTTGTGAGTAACTGGCACCCACAACGTGTGATACAGCTGGACGAGGAAGGTAAGAGGAAACTTGGTACAGTAGTATCCACAATGAAAGATGCATGTCTAGCATCCATCTGTGTTTCTCGTCCGAACTATAGACTTATGGTTACAATGTTTAAAGGTACTGGCTATGACAGTGTGAGAGTTTTTGACCTTCAGTAAAGCAGAGAAATGGATACAAAATGAAATGTGTCTAATCATAATAAAAGATGAACCATGAAATAGCTTTTGATTTATATTTCAAAGACAATGTATATAATCGTATTTATGGACTTTCAATACAGAAGACTAACCATGCTAACAGTGAAGAAGATCCAATGTGCCAATGTAGTTGCATAGTTAAGACAAACTAATAGAGAAAATAATATGTCACAAACCCTGAAACCAACCAATAGTTAATTTGAGTCTGCTTTAATCAAGTTTTACGTACATTTAAATCGGAAATATATATCTAATGACTGTTAGAAGTTGTCTCTTGGTCTACTTAATGATTTTTCTATTCTTTCTGTATTTTCAATGTATTTTAAAGGGACAGGAGGCTATCTGGAAGCATTATGGGTGTCAATCCAAATATGAATAAAAATATCATGTTTTTTCAGTTGCATTTTCAATATGCATATATAATTATATGTGCAGTAAACTAGACCCCTGATCCGTACGATATGGTGCTCAAGTCCCTATCCCGCGTAAGTCCCTATTAGGCGATCATGGGATGAACATATAACATTCATTCGAAAAAAGTACGAAAGGAGAAAAGTGTCGTTCAGGTTGCTTTTTCAGTGTACTTTTCTTATCAAACAATTAGATACTTTTTATTTGTCTCTGTAGAAAACGATGGCAATCCTTAATATTTTTATTTTTTTATTTTATCTATAAACCAATTATTACAATTAGTAAACTGTTATTCAAAAAACAACAACACACAATAATTGTGCTTTGAAGTGTTAAATGGCGCCTTTTAATATAGAGAATAAAAACATGTAACAAAATAAAAATCAAGTTTGATGGCAAAAGACGCGTATACATGCATATACAATAGCTGGTCTACTACAAAATATATATTAAAGGGACACACGACAATCTTGAAGTTTTTAAAATGGGTGTTTTGATGAATATATCCAGTATTTTTTGAACTTTTATACTGCTTACATTTAAATAAATAAAATCTTAAGAAATCACGTTTTCCTTGTTTCTCGCTTTAAGTTTTGATACATTATTGGTGCATTCATATAAGGATTTAAGAAGATGCAGAAGTAATTTGCTTAATACTATTCTTAAAATTAACATTAATGATTGCAGAAATGCAAGTTATGTAGAAAAGCTAGCGGGACGCCGTGAGATTTTAAAACATCCAGACTGCCGTGTGTCCATTTAAAGCATGTTTAAACATGGAAAAACAAGTTACCAAAAATGGTGGCCAGTTTGAAATATTAAATATATCGATATTTAATACTCCTAATTTCGTTATACTCAACAAGTGTGCCAAATTTTGTATTACTAACAATATGTAGGAATAAAATATATAGAGGAACTTACATGAGTGCTCATTCATTATTGAATTAATTAAACAAGTTGGCAAAATGATATAATGCGACGCTCTTGCCGAGCATTATTTCATTTTAACGTGACGTTATGTTATACCACTAGTGGAATATCGAAAATATTTAATAGTGTTATTACACTACCACACCTAATGTTATGTGATAAAATCGGATGTATATGTTATATATTTAAAAACATACAATATGTAAATTAAAATTGAAGGTGCTAAAGAAAAGAAAAAAAAACAGTATTTTTACAAGTCGTTTAACATTGGTTTTAATACTTCCAATACATTGTACTAAGCTACTGTGATACATATATTATATAAATAATGTATCGTCAACATGAGGAAGTAATGTAGACCGAGACGCAGTCGAGATCGACACTATTTTTTCCCGAGGTTGACAATACTCACCGTCACCCTAATTGGGATGCACTAGTGATCTAATATACCAAAACCGTTTTTCTATTTTTATCTTTGTAACAACAAAATATATAAATAATGAAATGTATTGCGCTATTGTGCTCATTTTGTCCATTTTGTCTATTTTGCCGCTTGGTAAAGAAAGAGTTTTACTATATCACTCCGGGGGAATTTGTACATTGTGAGAACGGGTTAGTGCAAAGTACAATCGATTAGATTGATGAACTTTGTAAACAAAATATAACAGAGTTTATTTTGTGTGAACAAAATATAACAGCGTTTATTTTGTGTGAAATATCAGGAAACTCCTACAATGTGAGCGGTCAATAATACTCGGAATAATAAGATTATTACTAGAGTAACGTGTTCTGGAAGTTTGTATTACCTCGAGTAGGTAAATGCCAGATCAAGGATCACACGAGAGGCGGAGTCTCGAGTGTGATCCTGATCTGGCATTTACCTACGATTTTTGTATTTATAGATACAAACTGCAACTGGTCTGTGAGGACTTTAATATTCGTAATCTTTGTATAACTAAAAAGCTACTCCATCAGGGTTACCATTACCATACACTTCGTAAAACATTTGCACACTTTTATTATCGTAACCCTGATCTTCTTTCCAAATATAAAAGTAATTTAAGAACTCTTCTGTGACAAGGACTATCACAACCTGACTTCTATGGTGATGTGATAAGATCTTAGGTCATGCTCACTTTCATACTATCTTTGTTAAACTTGTTAAAAGGTTTATCAAAATAGGTTATGACCCTATCATTTTGCAACGCACTGCATGCTTGGTGTTGGACCCATTTACAGTTCGCCACTATGCTTTTCTCTTTAATTGTGAGATGACCGGACATGCTGTGGACCCTATGATGATGTCTACACAAAGCCCAAAAGGACGGTGACGTTTGATGTTTGTCTGCAGTCTTGTCTTGTCTTGTCGTGCCCTCAATGGTTTATTCCGTTGTTGCTCTGGCTTCTGACAAGTCATTGAGTACCTTCTTTGTGGCTTTCTAGGCTATTGTTTTTTTTGTATTATATATACACGAGCATCTTTATGTGTTACTTATACTGCCTACTAATGCTGTCTTGTTGGTTAGAGAATAGTTCATGGCTGGGATTTCTTTGTTTACATTGTCCCGTTTTACTGGGTTGACAGTAGGGTAAGTGCGAAGTTTGGTGCACCCTAGAACCTGGTTTAAACACCCAGCGGCCTTTTTTGCCACTGACCGTTCCAAGGCGGTAGCCCTATTGTCAACCATTTTGTGTTTGTGATGCGTTTGCGATTTTTATTACTTTTGCCTTCTCGTTTGTCTGTCTGCGTGTTTGTTTTTGTGTTTTGTAGTTGACTGTCGTCCTTGAATGCTGCTTTCCCTGTCTTATTTGGCCTTTTATCATCTTTAAATTTGTTCTTTGTTTCTGTGTGTGTTTGTGATTGACAGTCGTCCTTGAATGCTGCTTTACCTGTTCGATTTTTATATCTATATTTCAGAATATTACCTTATACATCAGGCAAGAGAAAAGCGTAGTGGCAAACTGTAAATGGGTCAACCACTAAACCTGCAGTGCATTGCAAAATAATAGGATCATTACCTCTGTTGATTTATATTTTTAACAAGTTTATCGTATGCTTTTCGTTTACCACAGCCTTGAAAGCAGTGTACAGAGTTATATGCGTGCAAACAAAATCATTCTCAGGAAATTGAAATGGAATATATGAATTAGTGCTCCCGAGTTCCAGAAATAGGACATTGACGTAATAAAGGCGTCAAACAATGATAACATTATTAGCTGCTTTATCAGCAGGAACTGATGTGTGGTTACAGATTGAAATGGTTCTCACATAGACTATTTCGATATTGCAATTGTTTTCCACAACTGTGATGATTGCATACATATTGTTTTACTAACTAAGCACACGACATGACAAGGAAATGTAATGATTGTAATCAAGTAACCAAATTAAAGATCCTGAACAGATAAGTAGGAGTATGTGGTATTACTTTATTTCAATCTGTAATAGTGTAACTGTGCATTACGAAGTTGATACAGAGCTTGCATGTTACGAAATATAGCGATCTCAATGTTAGGGTAAATGTGTATGTTTTGTGCAACATTACGCTGACATGGATGGGTTTTATTGCAAGTACTGCAATTGGTCTTTCAGAATATTACCTGACCCTATACATCATCTAACAATAAATAAACTAGACAAGAAAACAATATAAACAGGCAGTACGTTTTAATAAAGATACTTATTGTAATGAAATTAAACTAAAATTGGGTAGTCCTGCGCCAAAAGTAGTAGTGTTGTTAAATTGCCAACTTCATGAGCACTTCCCGTTCCTGTTCAAATCGAAAGGATGTCTCTAAAACCCTCTCTCGAAACCATCGTTATATCAACGTAGAATTCAATCATCCCAGTTGTAAATCATATATAAAATATTCAACACCAATCAACAACACACATTCAGGATTGCTTTACATGGTTTTGGTTTTGTTAGTGAATCTTATTTGATTTTTGAAAACTTTTGTTCGGGTGTGTCGACAATTTTCAAAAAAAGTTGATCGTTCTTTTTTCTGTTTCTTCTTGCAAAATTATCATACCAATATTTCATCAATAACACGCTTTACAACAATTAACGGTACCAATCTTCCAAAGCTCCATTATTATACTCCTTTTTTACTAAGAAGCAAGGCATGTGGCATCACAAACGCAAACGGGTTGGAAATAGGACTACCGCCTTAGTGCTGTCAGTGGCAAAAATGCCGCTGGGGTTTTAAACCAGGCTTTAGGGTGCACCAAAACCCACTCTTACGCTATTTTCACCCGAATAACACGGGGCAGTGTAAATAAAGAAATCTCCGCCAGGCTATATTCTCTAACAATCAAGGCAACATTAATGGGCAATATAACACATAGATGAGCATGTATATATATAAATATAAAAAACAACAATTCAAAGGGCTTGAAAGTAACAATGCTCAATGACTTGGCAGAAGCCAGAGCAACAAGAGAGCAAACCATTAAGAGTACGACAAGACAAATTTAAGACAAACAGCAAACACTACCGTCCTTTGAGGTTTAAGGTAGAAGTCTTCATAGGGTCCACAATTTGCCCGATCATCGCATAATCAAAGAGAAAAAGCATAGTGGCGAACTGTAAATTGGCCAACCACTAAACATGCGTTGCAAAATGATAGGATCATAAACTCATTTGATTTATATTTTTAAAAAGTTTGAAAAAGATTGAACGAAAGTGAATATGGTCAAGAAGCTTACGACGTTTGTATATCTGGTTGAGATGTCCTTGTTGCAGAAGAGTTCTTAAATTACTTTTATATTTTAACAAGAGGCACAAGAGGGCCTGTAGACGCTCTACATGCATGATGTGATTCAAAAACATAAACATGATAGAGGTCAACCCAAGAAACATGTTTCCTATATATAACTCTATGTAAACTTTGGGTTATCGTGGCGGCCATTTTGAATAATTTTGATTATTTGACGATAATGAAAAACACAAACTTGATAGAGGCTAACCCAAGGAACATGTATATGATATTTCACAAGAATGGAATAAGTGGTTTCCGAGGAGATGTCGTTTGAAATTTATTTAAATTTGACCTAGTTTTAGCTATGGCGGCCATCTTGGATGACTGGCGGCCGCAAAAAACACAAATCTGAGAGGGACTATCCCAAATATCATTGTGATTAAGTTTCATCAAAATCTTTCAGGCGGTTTCAGAGAAGATGTAATTTTTAACCTTTTCCTATATAACTCTTATGTAAACTTTAGGTCGCCGTGGCGGCCATTTTGATTATTTGACGATAACAAAAAACACACACTTGATAGAGGCTAACCCAAGGAACATGTATATGATATTTCACAAGAATGGAATAAGTGGTTTCGGAGGAGATGTCGTTTGAAATTTCCTTAAATTTGACATAGTTTTAGCCATGGCGGCCATTTTGGATGACTGGCGGCCGCGAAAAACACAAATCTGAGAGGGACTATCCCAAATATCATGGTGATTAAGTTTCATCAAAATCCTTCAAGAGGTTTCAGAGAAGATGTCATTGTTAACCTTTTCCTATATAACTCTATGTAAACGTTGGGTCGCCGTGGTGGCCATTTTAATTATAAGACGAAAACGAAAAACACAAACATGATAGAGGCCAACCCAAGGAACATGTATATGATATTTCACAAGAATGGAATAAGTGGTTTTGGAGGAGATGTCGTTTGAAATTTACTTATACTTGACCTAGTTTTAGCCATGGCGGCCATCTTGGATGACTGGCGGTCTCAAAAAACACAAATCGGAGAGGGACTATCCCAAATATCATTGTGATTAAGTTTCATCAAAATCCTTCAAGCGGTTTCAGAGAAGATGTCATTTTTAACCTTTTCCTATATAACTCTATGTAAACTTTGAGTCGCCGTGGCGGCCATTTTGATTATTCGACGATAACGAAAAACACAAACGTGATAGAGGCCAACCCAAGGAACATGTAAATGATATATCAGTAGAATGGAATAAGTGGTTTCGGAGGAGATGTCGTTTGAAATTTCCATAAATTTGACCTAGTTTTAGCCATGGCGGCCATCTTGGATGACTGGCGGCCGCGAAAAGCGCAAATCTGAGATGGACTACCCCAAATATCATTGTGATCAAGTTTCATCAAAATCCTTCAAGCGGTTTCAGAGATGTCATGTTTAACCTTTTCCTATATAACTCTATGTAAACTTTGAGTCGCCTTGGCGACCATTTTGATTATTTGATGATAACGAAAAATACTAACTTGATAGAGGCCAACCCAAGGAACATGTATATGATATTTCAGTAGAATGGAATCAGTGGTTTCGGAGGAGATGTCGTTTGGAATTTCCTTAAATGTGACCTAGTTTTAGCCATGGCGGCTATCTTGGATGACTGGCGGCCCCGAAAAACACAAATCTGAGAGGGGCCCTCCCAAGTAACATTGTGATGAAGTTTCATCAAAATCCTTCAAGCGGTTTCAGAGGAGATGTCGATTTTATAAAATTGCTAACAGACGGACGGACGGACGACGGACGAAAAGTGATCGCATAAGCTCGCCTGGCCTTTGGCCAGTAGAGCTTAAAACTACTTTTATATTTTAAAAGCAGGTCAGGGCTACGATAATACAATACAAATGTTTTTCGAAGTTTATGTATGTCAATGGTGTGCACTATAGCTCTGATGGAATTGAATTGAATGTTGTTTAACGGCTCATCAACACAGTATAGGTTATTTAGAGCCGCCCCAGAGAGAGCGGAAGGATACATAGGAATCCAGGACCGCCCGGTTTACGTCCCCATCCGACGGCCGAGGGTAACATTTTAGCTATACAAAGTTTACAAATATTAAAGTCCTCAACTGGACGAAAAGCTCTAGAAAACGAATTAAGTTGAGAAACATATACCCCAACCCATAGTAAAAACACTTTAATATTGTTATAGGCCAAATTAATTATTTTCTCTAGTAAAATACTTTTAGATAAGAACAAAAAACAGATGAAACTTGATGTTTATTGTAAATTTTATCAAGAACATCTCCTAAATTTTCAATAGACCAAAACAAATTAATTCTAGAGTTGTCATAAGATTTAGCACAGTATCGTTTGACATGAGCTTTAACGGGAGAAAGTCATGAAGTTAAAAGTTCGCAGATGTTTGTAGTGGTGCTGCAGGCACTAGAATTATAAATAAAACGGGCTTTATAAGGTTGTTTGTTTAACTTAGGAGTCCAGTACATAATTGAAAGTTTGTTTTGCTTTTCATCTACCCCAGCCTTGACAGCAGTGTACTGTGTTATATGCGTGCAAACAAAATTGATTGAACTGGAGTATAGGAATTAGAGCTCCCGAGTTCCAGAAATAAAACACTGACGTAATAAAGGCAAAACAATATGATAAAATTATTAGCTGTATCAGCAGGAACTAATACAAATTAGTAATACCCGATTTCAAATTACGAAACGAACATTAGGTCTCGGAGGAAGTAAAGAGAGGTTATCTGTATACAAGATAATACGAGTATCTATGATTTTAAGAATCGACTTTTTTCAAGTTGAAAGTGAATTCGGGTCCACATATTCTCCATGATAACTAGAGAGTGCGACACGTTATGATACTCTTATTACTAATATCAAAGATCATATATATGTATGTAGTTTTATAAAAATATAATGTAGGTTTTAGAATGTATACATGTGAAAACAACATTAATGCATACATTATCCAAATCATACTCTTAACTTACACAAACATTTTTCTCATTCACTCGTTAAATCATATTTAAGGATTCAATGACCTCATTGCACCTAACTTTCTGAAAAGGGAATTCTAACTTAATTAAGTTTTGAACATTTGATCTGCACATGGAGTTCATTCTAACGTGTGTTTAACTTAAAGGTCATATCCGTCAACTGGGATGTTTTTGTATCTACGTTTATTATACACATCTGCATACACCATTGGCATGCACATCTGTGCACACCATTGACATACACATCTGCACACACCATTGGCATACACATCTGCACACACCATTGGCATACACATCTGCACACACCATTGGCATACATATCTGCATACACCATTGGCATACATATATGCATACACCATTGGCATACATATATGCATAACCATTGGCATACATATCTGCATACACCATTGACATACATATCTGCATTGGCATACATATCTGCACACACCATTGTCATACACATCTGTACACACCATTGACATACACATCTGCACACACCATTGGCATACACATCTGCACACACCATTGGCATACACATCTGCACACACCACTGGCATACACAAATGCATACACCATTGTCATACACATCTGAAAACATCATTGGCATACACATCTGCTCACACCATTTGCATACACGTCTGCACAAACCACTGGTGCTGAGCTAGAAGTAATTTCTACCAGTTGGCGTCATAACTGTAATCGACGCATATCCAAACATAGAGCCAGACATCGTAAGCCTGTACGCATTGAGAGCTAATAGCAGCAGTATCCGTATAATCGTTCATCATGTGTACGTTAAATTCATCCCTTTTCGTACTAATTATTATAATTGTCCCCAGTGTCACTGTTCGTATTACAAGTTTTAGTAAGCTTATAGGTGTACACACGTTTATTTGCAGAATGTAGCACATAATAAACCGAGTTCGTGCTTGACATTTGAGATATGTATTAATTATAGGGATTATAAGACTGCGACAGTAAACGAAAATCGTAATAAAATGTAGATGTAGATTTTGAGATATGTATTTCTTTTTTACCTGACAGTAAACGAAAATCGTAATAAAATGTAGATGTAAACCCACAGCGGCCTTTTGTGCCACTGAACGTTCCAAGGCGGTAGCCTTATTGTCAAACCTTTTGTGTTTGTGATGTCTTATTTGGCCTTTTATTCATTTTTAAATTTGTTCTTTGTTTCTGTGTGTGTTTGTGGTTGACTGTCGTCCTTGAATGCTACTTTTCCTGTTCGATTTTTATATCTATGTTTGAGATATGTATTAATTATGATGCTTAGAATCTGGCAGTATACGAAACTCGTAACAATATATAGTTGTTTAAATACAAATGACCTAATATTAATTGTCTCAGATATACACTGTCTTTCGTATCATTAATAAACACACCTTTTCCCGCAATGTGCAATATTCCCGAATGAATGTTTAACACTACCGCAATATGGGAAACAGTAAACAATGCTTGCCGCTATGACGTCATCATCAGCGGATGTTAATGTGAAGTTATAATAGAAATGCTATTAAGTAATAATGAGTGCTTACCTAAAGTATAATAATACAATACAGTTTGTTCACATTTATCAGTCTACATTAAAATTATGACGTTGTGTCGTGACCGAGTCCAGTGCACTTCTCATCATTGCACTATTGTAGACAAAAATTACAGGGAAAGTATAATGGGCATTATAATGCGAAGAGAAAAAAACATACAGTTACAGAAACAAAAGAAGAAAGCAACGTCATTGTAACCATAGCAATTATTAAAGACCGTGGTCAAACACTGATTGGTCCGAATGAGACGTATGTGTACCATTGTACAGCAAACCATCATATTAGATGACGGGGAAGGGGGAAGGGATCGTACGTTTTCAAAAAAAAAAAGAAAAAAAAAAAAGATTAAATAACTGTCATATACTATCTAACTGAATTACAAATAATGTAATGTAGATCTAATTTGAAATCGCGAAATACTATATTGCAGAAAATTGATGTTTGAATGGTATTTCACGTCATTTTTAGCACATATGCTAGGCTATATATGACGGTAGATTTGTGTGTGGTAGAGGTAGACCGCCCCATTTTTCGAGGGTAGAACCAGTACTGTATACCTCCCGCCATCCGTAAGAATTTACAAGTCGATCTCCCAGTGGAATTCGAACCCGTAGCGATGACAGGCGAGAACGTTTAGATGCAGCGTCTTTACTATCCCGTCCACGGAAGCGAAACCGAGTCAAGTAATTCAAATGTGCATATCCATCTCTGTTGCAAACACATTTCTGACCTACATGTAAGCTGTCAATGGTATGTGTTCTATACTTTAATTCGGTTCTAACGGCACTTAAAATAAATGTATGGTATCGTTGACAGTTAAACTAGGGCATCAACTTTTATATATTGGAAACTGATAAAAAGGTAAACTACGAACGAAATATATGATTACACTAGGTTGGTGCCTTCTGAATATAATGTTAGGCAGCTAATGTCATTGAAGTAACTTGTCAACTAAATGTGTCTACGTGTCGCCAATAGCGGAGTTGTGCAAATTAATTAAGTGTTAAACGGTTACGAACTTTACCAATACGTCTTTTATGTCATGTATTGCAACATATAAAACACGTCAATGTTATGAAATTATTGCTAAACTCTTCTTATTTTGTAGATGCCACCAGTGTTACATTTTGCAAACCGCTACACTTTGGTAACGTTACAAAATTGCTCAATTTAATTTATTTTGTAGCAGTTACCAGTAGTATATGATGTTACCTTGCATTTTCATTCCAATCTGATTTGCGACACTTCCCTTCTAACCACTATGTGTCTGGATTTCCTAAGTTTGAACCCCATTCTTGTCCATCCTACTGTGCCATCCAGTGTTGCAAGTATCAATCTAAGAGTAGATATACAATACGAACAGGAAATGCAGCATTCAAGGACCACAGTCAACCAAAAAAAACCACCGAAACTAACAAAAATTACAAAGGTCTATAAAAGGCAAGGTATATGACATCACAAACATAAAAGGGCTGACAATAGAGCTACCGCATTGGAGCGGTCACTGACTAAAAGGGCCACTTGGATTTTAAACCAGGTTATAGGGTGTACCAAACCAGTAAAATGGGATATGGATATGGCTTTGCTGTCATCCACGAAAAGTAGATATAAATGTCGAACAGGAAATGTGGAATTCAAGGACCACATTCAACCACAAACACGCACAGAAACAAACAATAACGACAAAGATGAATAAAAGGCAAGACATGACATCACAAACATAAAATGGTTGACAATAGTGATACCTTGTTTTAGGCTGTACCAGACCTCATTCTTACCAACTGTCATCCCAATAAAACGGGACAGATCGATTTGATGATAGATCTAGTGTGGTGTTTGGGCCCATTAATTATTTAAAATGTTAAACTACAGTTTATTTAAATAATGAATGGAATTGGGCAACATACAATGCTTATGTAAGACCTCACCATTGAGATCCATTGATTCCCGTTTTGTGGCTTTGGTGATAAGGTTCACCACCACCATTCATATTCAATGATGTCATTATTTTATATCATGCTCCTTCATCATGACCCCGCGTATGCAAACCTGGAAACGTGGCTCCATTGTAAATGGAGTGCCTACAATAGAATTTGTAGCAACTCAGCAGTTCTGCAGGTTAGAAGGTTCTAGGCCCATTCTCCATAGATATCTTGATATAAATGGAGGATGAGCCTGGCATGTTTATTCCTGTTTGGCGCCATTTAACATTTTATGTGTTGGTGCGCCACAGAACACAATTCACTTCAATTCATCATTATGCCTTAGAGTATAACGGAGATAGTACAGCCTGTGACGATACTCTTCTTCAGTCGCTGCCACGCAAGCATGCCTAGTAATGCTGCCTTATTTGTTAGAGAATAGAACCTGGTGGGGATATCTTTATTTACACAGTCCCGTTTTATTAATTAATTAAAAAACAATGAAATGAGGCTGTATCAAAAGTATATCAACGCTCATAAAATTAGCCAGCGGATAATTATGACAAGTCCTTCGGAATGATTGTTTATGTATTTTTTGTATTAGACTGTTTCAAATATCAAATTACCTACATTATATATATTTTTTTTATACCTATATCACACATAAAATGTCATATCAAGAAAAAAACTGACTTAAGAGACACTTAAACAGCAATTTAATTTGATATTTACAGTGTATTTATTTATATCACATCACGTTTTATCCATTTGGCACGTCAACATAATAATTAGTATTTCAAGAAAATACACCCAGCTCAATAAAAGCGATACTAATATCAATGTTATACGGTTTTAATTGCGAAGGTAGGAAATAAAACAAAAACATGATCAACATAAAGTTTGGTGCCATCTTTGAAACAATGTCGCGTTGTAATTTTGGGTTTTGCATACTGCAAGAACAATGAATATGACTAAACATGTTTTAAATGGACCTTATGCGGTAAAAACAACACGAAAAATACGACATGCTTAATACCATTTGTTGAAAATTGATAACCTATGCCAACACTAAAGGCACAAAAGTATTCAATTTTAAAAATTGTCTTCTCTACACTGTTTATTGATTCGTTTTCCATGGTATAGTTCCAGCAGGAAATTATATTTCTGCAAATGTTCCGAAACACGCCGATGCATAGTTGGAGTTTGCATTATATAACACGTACGAAACATTTTTTAACTGATCAAGTATCTTGACATTCTGGCCGAATATGTTCATTTTAATGTCAAGTCTAATGATTCCTTCGATACAAAACATTATGACATGAACTATTATGTTCTTCCTAACATCGCTGCATCCGTATTTTTGAAAAAGGGGCACAGAATGATGCTTTGAAGCAAAAATCTTCAATTATAAAAATAACTGCAATGCGAATTTTAAAATAAAAATGTTTCCAAATTGTCATTTAAGGTTATAGTATTTTGATGTGTCCATGTCTGAACGTAGAAAAGAGGAATATGCATTTTGTTGCTATTTTTCAGTTTTGACAGTTTCACATAATTAAATCACACATTTTTTATGATAATCACTTCCGCTGAAAAATAACATCTTAAACAAAAGTTGTACTTATAACTTGAACACCTCTTGTACAAGTGCAGCGGAATCCTGCACGTCAGTTGTTCATGGGCAATTTATCGTGCATTGTATTTATATTTCCCCCACTTACGAGTAAAATAACCCATAATATTGCAACACTATACTATACCCATTTACAAGTATAATGATAAATATAAAAAGATCGGACAGGTAAAGTAGCATTCAAGGAGGACAGTCAACCACAAAACACAGAAACAAACACGCAAACAGACAAACAAGAAGGCAAAAGTAATAATAAATGCAATCGACGTCACAAACACAAAAGGGTTGACAATAGGGCTACCGCCTTGGAACGGTCAGTGGCAAAGTAGGCCACTGGGGGTTTAAATCGGTTCTAGGGTGCACCAAACCTCACACTTACCCTACTGTCATCCGATTAAAACAGGACAGTGTAAATAAAAAAATCCCCGCCATGTTCTAATCTCTAACCAACAAGGCAGCATCAATAGGCAATATAAGCAAAACACAAATATGCTCGTGTAAATATAATAAAAAAAACAATAGCCTAGAAAGCCACAATGAAGGTACTCAATGACTTGGCAGAAGCCAGAGCAACAAGAGAATAAACCATTAAAGGCACGACAGGAAAGATAATAGACAAACATCAAACGCCACCGTCCCAATGGGCTTTAGGTAGGCGTCATCATAGGGTCCACAACCTGTCCGGTCATCGGACAATTAAAGAGGAAAGCATAGTGGTGAACTGTAAAAGGGTCCACCACCAAGCATGCAGTACGTTGCAACATGATAGGGTCATAACCTCTTTTGATAAACTTTTTAACAAGTTTAAGTCTGGTTGTGATAGTCCTTGTCGCAGAAGAGTCCTTAAATTACTTTTTATTTGGAAAGAAGATCAGGGTTACGATAATAACCCTGACTGAGTATGCTTTTTAGTTATACAAAGATTACGAATATTAAAGTCCTCAACTCGAGTACAAGCTCTTGAAAAACGAATAAGTTGAGATACATACACCCCATAAGAAGTTGCTCGGAGAACATCCCCATCAAAGTGGGGATAATTAACAATGTCAAAATTAAAATCAGCTCTCTTGTCATATATTTTGCTAATTATTTTGCCATTTTCAAATGAGAGATCTAAATCAAGAAAAGAAGCGTTATTATCAGATATATTAGCTTTGTTAAGCTGAAGTTCTTTAGGATAAATATTATTAACCATAGTTGGAAAGAAAGGGTTGTCAATGTTTAATATGTCATCTAGATACCGAGAGGTGTCATTAAAAGCTCTGATAACATCTGCCTGGGTATCTGGTGAAAGACTCAACATGAAACCTATTTCATAACAAAATAAAAACAAATCTGCGACAAGTGGTGCACAGTTCGTACCCATAGGGATACCAACAATTTGTCTATAAACGGTGGTTCCATACCTGACGAAAATATTATCTAATAGGATGATGAGTGCTTCTCTTAGCATTGCATTTATTAATAGAGGGAAACACCCTGAGTCTTGAATGAACTAAATGATTTCTGAAAGGAGACTTTATATGGTATTTCCTCAAAACAGGTGATCCTAGAGGAGTTACGGAAACTTTTGAGCCATTATTAAAAATCCTAGTAATATTATTAGAAGGAACATGAAACGAGGTTGCCGAATGAAGATTTAAAGGTGAAAGGCGTACATATGGTTTAGTTCTAAGAAATGAAGAGTTATTTCGTGGAATTTGTGTTGATGACGCAGAGTATAACCGAAGAGGTGAAAGATTTATTTTCAGAGTTTTTACTAATAGTCATAACACATATGATTTCACACCTCTATAATTCTAGCCAATCTCTTTCAGTCTGTTTAACCATGTGACAAACCAATATTTTCACTTTTGTACAATGGCTTTAATACGTACACACCTGTATTCTATATTGATACTCTACATTCCATATCACGTGATCCATATTTGTACTGCAGAATCTCGTGATCCCTATTTGGACTCGACAAGTCATATTTGGTATTAAATGAAGATAACTCTAACAGCTCAATAACGGAAACATCACGTTTGAATTAAAATGTAGAAACTACAAATACTACGTTTGGTTAGAATTATAAAGGTATGAAATACAAAGGCCATTTTACAATGTTGAGTACAATACAGGTACCCAGCAGACATAGTATAAATATGGATTCTGTCTGCTGGGTACTCGTCCAATAGAATTCAGTTTTGTACTCAACACTGTAAAATACCCTCATAATATTACAAAACTATACTATACCGACTTGCGTACAAGTATAATAACCCATAATATTACAACACTACAGTATACTATACCCAAACACGAGTATAATAATGCATGATATTACAACAATATACTATACCCACTTAGAGTATTTTAACCCATGATATTACAACACTATACTATACCCACTCACGAGTATAATAACCCATACTATTACAACACTATACTATACCCACTTAGAGTATATTAACACATAATATTACAACACAATACTATACCCACTTAGAGTATATTAACGCATAATATTACAACACTATACTATACCCACTTAGAGTATATTAACACATACTATTACAACACAATACTATACTCACTCACGAGTATAAAAACCCATAATATTACAACACTCTACTATACACACTTAGAGTATATTAACACATAATATTACACCACTATACTATACCCATTTACGAGTATAATCTCCCATAATATTACAACACTATACTATACCCACTTAGAGTATATTAACACATAATTACAACACTATACTATACCCACTTAGAGTATATTAACACATGATATTACAACACTATACTATACCCACTTAGAGTATATTAACACAAAATATTACACCACTATTATATACCCACTTAGAGTATATTACCACATAATATTACACCACTATACTATACCCACTTAGAGTATAATAACCCATACTATTACAACACTATACTATACCCACTTAGAGTATATTAACACATGCTATTACAACACTATACTATACCCACTTAGAGTATATTAACACATAATATTACACCACTATACTATACCCACTTAGAGTATATTAACACATGATATTACAACACTATACTATACCCACTTAGAGTATATTAACACATAATATTACAACACTATACTATATGCACTCACGAGTATAATAACCCATAATATTACACCACTATACTATACCCACTTAGAGTATATTAACACATAATAACAACACTATACTATACCCACTTAGAGTATATTAACACATGATATTACAACACTATACTATACCCACTTAGAGTATAATAACCCATAATATTACAACACTATACTATACCCACTTAGAGTATATTAACACATAAGTACAACACTATACTATACCCACTTAGAGTATAATAACCCATAATATTACAACACTATACTATACCCATTTGGAGTATATTAACACATACTATTACAACACTATACTATACCAACTTATGAGTATAATAACACATAATATTACAACACTATACTACACCCACTTAGAGTATATTAACAGACACTATTGCAGCATTGTAATTGTACTCTACCCATATGAGTTCGTGTTCACATTTGTTTTTATCATTTTCTTCTTCATACATTCCGAAAACATAATCTATCTGTTATAGTTTGAAATGCTATACACCAAAAACTTATGTTGGTCCTTGACAGACGAATTACCACGGTACAAAATGCATACACTTGGTTAAGTTTTCTATAAGCTTTCAGAAAAACCATATGCCACATATTTCTCCTGAAGGCGGGGTGGAGATCTATTTACACAGCAAGATCTAACATTTTGAAAAGTAGAGTTAAAAGCCCTTACATGAAAGCAGTAAAACCGTATGGTTGCTCCTCTGCAAATACTTTCAGCGTTAGAAATAAACAGTCTTTTACTATATTCAGGCGCGTACCTGGAGGCCTTTTCCCATTACGCAAGATTGTGTTTGACCGTGCTAGAGGGGTCCGGGGGCGTGCTCTCGCGATTTTTTATAAAATAAGGACGGCAAATTGTGCGTTTTGGCGTATTTTGGTAGCAAAATGATGAACCGAAACAATACATGGATTTTCATAAAGATTTTGATATTTTTTCTACACAAGGGTAGATTAGTGTCATGCCATCAAGCCCCATGTCAGCTATGTTCAAATAATGTATAAAATACGGTAAAAAAATGTTTTGCATCTCAGATTTTCATTATAGGCATGTGCGCGCCTGCTATTTATAGTGCAATATAACCTCTGGTTCTAAAATAGATTAACACATGTTTAGATTGTCTTAAATAAAACTGCAATATAATACTAAGACAATCCCCCTTAGAGTCAGTATACACTGAAAATATGAGTGTAATTCCGAACATATAAAATACATCATTTATATTAAGTCCCCATGATCCTATTATATACGATTTCCCAACAGTATAAAATCAACGCACAAAACGGATATAAATCCAGAAAATAAGAAAAATATATTATTACACGCAATAAACTGTTGATGGCGACACTATAGTTCCTCAAATTGCAAAGTTTATAATACAGTTGATTAAAACACAAACCATACGAGATGTATTTTCTTTCTAATGAATTATCACCCAATCATGTAATTCCATATTACCTAATCGAAAAAAAAACACGATTGAACTCGTATAGAGTTGCACAATTTATATATATCTACACTTATTTTTAGTTGTCTGTGGATGCCATTTATAGAGAAAGCAAACTTAAGGTCTCCCCGCGCTTGCAATCAGTACTGTTATTCATTCGATCTTTGGAGATCGCTGAGCCCGATACTTATATTTAGTTATCGGTGGTACAGTTTCAATTTCTTTTGTTTTCTTACATAATTTTTATTCGGTGGTTCCACTACTCCGGCCGATAAAAGGCTCTGGGTATTGTTTAACCACTTATAGGATATGTTGTCTGCTTTTTAATTTAGTCTTTTGGCTGTTACTTGTGATACACAGGCTTCATAACCGCTGCTCCCAACTTAATTCCATTATGTTTATTTCGCTCTTCGGGGCATTTGATTTTATTAGATACTGGGACCATTAGCCGTACAACAAGGGGAAGCAAATAACTCCATGTCCACCGCCGTATGCATGCCATCTTAGGGATGGTTAAACTTGTGTACTATTGATTTTATGAATATTGAGTTCTGCACAACCCGGGGCTAGAGGGCTTGAGCGGTAGTTAGCATATTTCACTACCGCTCATGAACAGTCTCAATCAAACCGAGACTGCAATATTTCGTATTCGGCCGTTTCCATAGGTCCATTATCATACTCTTTTTTTTAGCCATTTGTACTAATGCTTCCATAAGCTCGTAGAAACATATTAAAGAAAGTGTACATACATAATGCAAAGGGGATCGCTTGGTAGCAAAAAAACACAAACAAGAGAGAAAAGTAGCAGACTCGGTTTTATTGAGTCTGTTCATGAGCGGTAGTATAAGGTGCAACACATCGCACGTCCCTAACACCGGCTTATGCGGTATTTTACTTTAAAACCACATAAATTGGGCTTGATGATTTTAAAAGACCAGCAAAGTCGAACAAAATCGTAGCAATCACGGAACGCAGTCAACCAAAAACACGCACGCAAAACAAACAACAATCACACGGTTAAATAAAAGCGAAGTGTCTAAGACACAAACATATAACATGGTTAAGAACAAGAGTACCGCTTTGGGATGGTCAGTGGCAAAAATATCGCTGTAGCTATAAAAGAAAACCATGTGCTACAAAGGAAATATGTACTTCCGGGGTTACTAATTACCGTGGTAGGTAATGTGTAATGCCCCCACAGTTAATAAATACTAACTATGTCAAACAAAACGATTGAGTTAATAATGGTTCTTTCACGAAATACTTGAAGCACAAAACAATGAAATTTTATGAGCTTTTTTAATTTTAAACTGTGTATAGGATTCGATTGGGTAAAAACTATGTATTTGGTTGAGGGTACTCATTACCGTGATATCGCTGGGAAAGTATTTGGAAACCATTATATAATACTATTATAGTCTGTTACAATCTAAACATTTACAAGGTTGTACTTATTCAATGGGATTAAATTGTACACCGGACTTTGTACTTGAAAGGGTAAATAAATAAGCAAATCTGTCAATTTAGTAATAAAAACACTGAATCTATTAAATACCCCATTATGTTTAAAGTGAAATTATATGTATCTGTTACCTCAAAATCACATTGTTATATACATGTGGTCAAATCGCTATTCTGCTCCCTATGATGTTTAACTTAACTATATACATGTACCAAGCCAATTGGATCACTTGTTTATCTAAACTCTTTACCACAATAGTAAACAAAACAATTGTGACCTTTTGTAATAATAACCATGCTTGATCTGATACAAGTGTTTGGAAAGACCTAAATTCTGTTAATGCTAAATACTTTATAAACACGTTTACACAAAGAGTTGTTGATTGTTTTATACAACGATGGTATGTAGATAAGGAATCAAGTGGTGTACTTGTAATATGTATAGCATAATTTTTCGAGTATATGCGATTTATACTGCTTCTCGAGGGCCGTAGACCCGAGAGTGCAGTATAAATCGCATACGAGAAAAATATGCTATAACTGTTTTGTACTAGAAATCTTACGTCTTTGAATATATATTTGGTGCAGTATAATTATCACCAGTTAGTAATATGCAAAAATAAATAGATTTACACTGTAAAATTAGTACTAAAGATTTAGCAATCAAAGTTATGTATACATTTTTACAAAATTAATATTGCCGTGTGTTCCTTTAAAATATAAGGACACGTTTTATCTTCTATGCTTTTGTTAGTACATTCAAATTTAAATTCATTTACACAAATACATTGACAAATGTCAACATCAGAAAATATAACATGCTATTATACGACGCTCTATAAGCACAACGGCCATCTTTTACGCATACTAGTGTCAACATGACTATAACTGCGAAAAGGAGGGAGAAATAAATACCTGACAATAAAACATAGTACAAATAGTACTAATAAAAGATAATACAAATCAAACAGGAAATACAGCATTCAAGGAACACAGTCAACCAAAAACACTCACAGAAACAAACAACTATTACTATACCTCATGTTTACACTCCTGTATAAATTGCCCATACCCTTAGCGTGAAGCAATATTTACTGTTCACCGGTAAACAATTTTGAAGTAAAAATAGGTTTTGGGTTTTTACAATTACGACACGCTTTGCGCAATTGGAAATCGGCGGACGCTTATTAAAATACAGCTGAAGTTATGTCAATCGTAAGACGCTTGGTTTACCATACGGCAATAAACAAATATGGTGAGCAGATTCGCGAAAATTTCGAAGCGGATTTGAACAACCTGGAACTGGCAGTGAGGGTGACAGTGGATATTGTCAACCTTCGGAAAAATAATGTCAACCTCGGTTATGTCTCGGTTGACATTATTTTCTTCAGGTTGGTCCTTATATTATAAGGATCAATCAGAGGCAAGGTATGTAATATCACAAACATAAAAGGGTTGACAATATACTGTTATTCATTCTGATCTTTGGAGATCGCTGAGACCGATATTTATATACAGATATCGGTGGTACGGTCCTAAATACTTTTGTTTTCTTACTTTAATTTCGAATAGTTGGTTCCACTACTCCAGCCTTTAAAGGTTCTGAGCATTGTGTGACCCTCTTAGGATATGTTGTCTGCTTTTTAATTTGACTTTTGACTGTTACTTGCGACACACAGGCTTCATAACCTCTGACATATACTCAATTCCATTTTGTTTATTTTGCCCATTGTTTTCTCGCAAAGCATTTTGCTAGAAACTGGGACCATACACTGCTGGTCATGGAATGCCATTGAAGGTTCCATGTTCACCGTCATGTGCATGCCATATTTGGGATGGCTGAACTTTTCGTACTTTTGACACTTTACACATTGAGTTCTGCTCAACCCGGGGCTAGAGGGCGTAAACGGTAGCAAGCATGTTTCACTACCGTTCGGAAACAATCGTTCGTCTCAATTAAACCGAGACTGCTATATCTTTTGTATTTATCGTGTTCGGCGATTTCCAAATTTCTGATTTCATACTCTTTCTAGAACGGTCAATAGTAAAACGGCTGCTAGTTTTTTTTAAACCAGGTTCTAGGGGTACACTGGTCAACCCTCATTATTATCCGATTGTTATATCAACAAAATGAGACACTTTAAATAAAGATTCCTCTAACCAAATAGGCAGCATTAATAGGACACATATTTATAACGCAAAGATGATCATGTATATATGGAAATAAAAAAGCACAGAAAGTTTCAAAGCTTGTACACAATGATTTGGCAGAACCCAGAGCAACAAGAGAATACACCATTAAGGACACGACATGACAGCATTGAAGACGAATATCAAAAGTTACCCGTTAAGGTAGACGTCATTATAGATTCCACAATCTGTCCTGTCATTGCACAATTAAAGTGGAACTCATATTGGCGATTGTAAATGGGTTGACAAAAATTATTGGGTCATAACCTCTATTGATAACACGTTCAATAAAGATTGTATTAAAGTGGTCATGACCAAGTATAGTAGGAAGTTTGTACATAATTTTATAAGTCAGAATATGATAGTTCTTGTCGCAGCAGAGTTCTTAAATTATAATTTACATTTTTAAAAGTGATCAGGGTTACGATAATACAATTTAGCAATTTTGTTCCCCAAATTTTATGGTAACGTTAGTCCTGATGGAGTAGCTATTTTGTTATAAAAAGTTTACGAATGTTAAAGCCTTCAACTTGACTATAAGCTCTAGAAAAGCAAAGAAGTTGAGAAACATTTACCATATACGAAGTTGCTCTGGGAACATCTCCGTCTCTGGAAACATGTCCGTCTAAGTATGGATAATAAAGCCAACACTCCTGTAAAAACAAACTCATATACACTATAAAACGGAAATAATAATGTGTCGATATGACTATGCAATTTAAACATAGTAATGACATAATTTAGTCCTTTATTACCAAAGCAATCTTAATTTACGGACCGTACACTTTGGTGGCCGCAAATGGAAATTGTTATCCACCTATTACCCGTTTTTAATGTCAACTTAACGTGTAATGTACCTCACAGGCTATTGCATAGTCGTATTAAGATCAATAAACACATGCCCAGCACGTGTCCATCAATTGTCGATCATCTATTTCCCAAAGACACATACAAAGTTGTGAACGTTCACACTCTAACAACGCCAAAAATAATCGTAAAACAACAACAACAACAACAACAACAAAAAGAAAACATTCGTGGAAAGAGAATCATCTTAGACGATGTGACCCCTACTAGTCTCTGATGAACACGACGTTCTGAAATTGACACAAACGGCATCTAATACAGAGTTATCAAAATAGAATTTCTTCTGTTCTTGGTTTAATTGTTTTTGCCCAGTTTATCTTTCCATCCTTTGTGTATAATTATATGATATATGTTGGACTAGTAATACACTCAACTGAATCTAGAGATATCCAAGCAAACGACATCGTGCGTTCTATGATATTTAGTATATACAAGTAGATATACCAACTCGAACAGGAAATTTAGCATTCAACGACCACAGTCAACCAAAACACGCATAGAAACAAACAACTATTACACAGATGAATACAATGCAAGGTATATGACATCACAAACACAAACGGGTTGGCAATAGGACCACCGCCTTGAAACGGTCAGTGACAACAAAAGGGCCGCTGGGAGTTTAAACCAGATTCTAGGGTGCACCAAACCTCACTCGTATCCTATTTTCATTCCAAGAAAACGATACAGTGTAAATAAAAGAAAGATAAAAAAATCGGACAGGGAAAGTAGCATTCAATGACTACAGTCAAGACATAATTAACAAACAAGGCAGTATTAATAGGTAATATAATTATAACACAAAGATGCTCATGTATATATGAATATAAAAAGCATAGAAAACCACAACGCAAGTTCTCAATGACTTGGCAGCAACCAGAGCAACAAGAGAATAAACCATTAAAGACACGAACAAAACTTGAAGTCTCCATCTGGAAACTGGGTTAAAGTCAAGCCACCGTTGAACCCCCCTGTAATCCTTCCTTAGCCAAGCAGCAAATGACTCAACAATTAAACGAAGTAAATTAGCAAGCAAATCCATCGCCAGCAAAGACCACGACAAAAACAACATGTGTTTATCAAATGTTATCATGACCGCCCATTTGAGACCAATCTGTGTGGATGTAAAATTCCAAAATGTCTCATTTTAATGAAATCACCACCACCCCACGGTGATCCTTCCGTAGTCAAGCAGCAAATGACTCAACACTTAACCGAAGTAAATAAGCAACCAAATCCATCGCCAGCGAAGACCACGACCAACACAACATGTGTTTATCACAATGTTTCATGACCATAATTTTCCGCAGTTTATTTGGAGATATGTTTTGTTTATAATGAACAAAGTAGTTGTAGTAGATTTTCTAGCACTAATCGATATTTCCTCCAGACGAGAGCATATATAAACAATGATACACACACATACAATACCATTAATACATTCAGAACAAAAGCAAAGTTAATGCAATAATACATATATTCACACACTAATACGCTCAATCAATCACTCGTACACACAGTAACGCAAGAGGCTGCAGTCTGAGAGACAGCCATATCCGAACCCCCGCCGCTGTATTTGTCCCTTTGTCTAGATGCATGTAAGGTTTTTGTAGCGGAGACTAACTGAGCCTTAATGGAAAATGTTATGGAATAAATAAATGGCAGGGTAAATTAAATGTCTTTGATCGTAACTTGATTGTCAGAGTTGTAATTTACCACCTTTACCATCATATAACGATTAAAACAATATGTGAAGTCTGTCAAACCGAAAACTGTTTTCTACTCTGTTCATACCCGTCTTCAAAACAATCAAACTATGCAACTGCTTTTGTTTTTGACCTTGAAGAAAATATAAGTAAATGTGCCAAGTTATTATGATCCCCTAATGCGTGCAATAGTTATGGAGCGGACAGAAGACAGACGGACAGACGTATGTATAAACATATGGCACAATATTTAGGCCAATTTATTTAATTTACTTTAAATCCTTAATGAATGTAAATGTTTTGGCACAGAAACAAAATTCACATCATTATATGCATATAAGAGTTGACTGACCTTTAGTGTGAAGCACCAACATCAGTTCAATGAGATGAGTAAATGTGCCAATTTGTTTTGAAATCACTCCATGAAGCGGACACGAAATGTGCCTTAATTTAGGCATATAAGAAGTGACTGATCTTTAGAGTGACCTTTACCTCGAATATACTGGCATGCGTGTTGGGTCCTGCACAACGTAATAATAAGATGAGTAAATGTGCCAAGTTATTCTGAAATCCCTCCATACATGCACTGTTGATGGATCTGACACGCAAAACCGCAATGTTCCTATTCGAATCGGCGATTTACCGTTATCCACCAACATAATAAACAATATATGTATTTTCAAATAAAAATGTCTGTATTTCTAATGTAGATATAAAACAAATGCTAATTCCCCTAAGACTGTGTTTTTGAATTAGTAATCCAATGTAGGGAATATACATCCAAATACTACAGGAAGTGTTTTTTTCTGAAATGGGACATAAGATACCGGCAGCAGTAAATGTACATTTAAAATGGTGCGGTGACCACATAATTATTTTGTTAAAATTAAAAGTCATTTCAATTAGAACATTTACCGGGCTAACTTTTGGGTTAATTAAAATATTTCTGTACTGAATGTCTATCTGGAAAAAATCTGGGAAAACCCCATAATGTAAGTAGTATTCACCTCCTTCCAAATGCACTGTGACACCGTTAGAGATGTTTATGTTCGGTTGACAGTAACCGGCTAAAAACAGCCCGGATGACTATGCATTCTGTGCAAAATTTGGAACTTCTTGGATTAAGGAGGTTTTTATTGTCATAGTAGTGCAAAACAGGTCTATTTATTCAATATTGCTATAATGCAGGCCTATGAGGATGGAATTAGATACATATTCCCTGTAAGTGCAAATAATACATCCAAATCCGCCAACAGAGTCATCTTTTGCAAATATTAATGGATACGAATTAGTGCCAGAAAATTCAAATGGGATTTGATCTATGTATTTAAATAAGCCTTATTGAATATACTGAATATATAATTCATCACCTTAGAGGTAAAAGGTGCCATGAGTATATGAACAAAGAAGGCACACAGCATCTTTTACTTGAAAGGTGACGAATTATATAACTCCTTTCATACTGATTTAAATTCATTTATATTTGTTAGTTCAATGGACTAACTGTATATCAGACGATAGTAGCTAGTAGTATCACGTGATAATATGTATCACGTGGGAGCTATTTATACTAGAGCTCAGGTTCAGGATTATTGCAATAATCGTGCATTTTGTTGAAATGCATTTGGCGGTAAATGACCACGCCACGCAGCGGTCATTTTCATAAATCAGTCGAGGTTTGGTTTGCAGACAAGACGCGTTGTTTCGCTATAAAATAGCTTCGACACAAATAGTTAGCCCCACCCGTTTCCCAGAAAATTGATGTAGATATAATATACTTATATATAAGTTGATGTAGATTTAATATCAGTTATCTAACATGTCATTGATTACATACATGTATAGGTATTATCGATTTACATGAAACTGAAAACCTTTTCAGTATATTTCAGATGTTGGCCGGTAGGATCATCTATTTATGTTAAATGCTGTGTTCCTGACTTTCATAGTGCTCTAAATCACTATTCAATCGTGAACAAGGACTACAATGATACTAGTGTCACATGGTGGAATATCAACACATATCATATTGCACAGAATTATAGGACAACTGCACAGGAACCAGTTACGTCCTACCGCCAACAACAGTCGTATTTACATGTGTAAATAAAACTAGTAAAATATGTCTTGCTGCAAATGCAAATCACATTGAATAGTGTAAAATATAAATATTTTATAATTATTTGAGTTTACGAATTAAATTATAACATATTTGAACGCAGAGTGTTCAATAGTATCAGTATAAAGCCTATAATCTCGAGCTCTCTCTCATTTTGGTGAATTATTAACCTATATCTCGCCCCATTTAAGACCAAATAGGAAAATTGAATTGGAATATTTACTTCCTGAATCAATTAGTGTTAAAATTAAAGTATTTTCTAATATGCACACTTTATCGCCCACCCAATTCTGGGACAGGTTAAACGTCTGCATTGAACATGCTTCTGATATAACTTCTAATATCATTATCTTAGGTGACATTAATGAAGACCAATTAAACCCGTCCAATCATAAATTTTGAGATATACGTCTTATTTGGCCTTTTATTCATCTTTACAATTGTTCTTTGCTTCTGTGTGTGTTTGTGGTTGACTGTCGTCCTTGAATGCTACTTTTCCTGTTCGATTTTTATATCTATATATACTTACGTTTAATAATATGGCAAATATAATTAAAGATCCTACTCGTGTAACTAACACTTCAAGCTCTTTAAGAGATCCAATCGTTATCTCTAATCATTTAACTTCTTACGATTCTAGGCCAGGTTGTATGAACTTACGACCATTTTAATCGCAAATCTATTTCGTAAGTGCTTCACTATAAATTACACTTTTCAAATAAACTTGATTTCATTTCATTTTCTTATACATGTGATATTTCTGCACTACGTGTCTACATTGAATGCTTAGGTGAAAAAAGTGAACGATTTTAAAATTTAGGACTTATCGTAAGATGTTTAATAAAACAGGACCCAGGCGTTTATCAAACAGCAAATCTTATTAGTGATATGCTGTCATTAAACGCGATATTTGTATCAATATATCGCTTCAAAAAAGAGTCTGGAATTACAAACGCGCTGTTAACAGACAGGACTTTTTAGCATATATATTTTGTAGATATCGCTGCAAATAGTTGTGTTAATAAACTTACCGATCTCATGAAGGAATGCATTCCAACAAGTTTCGTAACAATTCGTCCAAATGATAAGGTTTGGTATAATTCAGAAATTCGACTTGCATCTCGTAAACGTGATAGATAAAAATCGATAGCTTTACGTACAGGCAAAAATCTGATTGGCGCTTATATAAAGACCTTCGAAATAAAGTTAATAACATGAAAAAGCATGCTATAGAAATATTTTTTAATCATCTTGAAATTTCTCTAAGTGATATGAATTCTGCAAATCCTCGACAGTACTGGAAAATAATCAAACTGTTCATTAAAGAAAACGCTAACAGTTGTAACGCCATACCACCTTTAAAGAACAACGATGGTTTATATTCTGTATAAACCAGGACGAGGAAAAGGCAAATGTATTGAATGACTTTTTTACATCAATATCGACTGTTGACGACACCGATGCCATCCTACCACAAATTATACCTAAGACGATCAATATTATCAATGCTATTAATATTACCGAAAATGAAATTTCTGATATCCTATTTACTTTGGTGATACATAAAGCTAAATAGTCTGGTAGGAACAAGCCATATAGGGGTCAAATTGAGGACTTGCGGAAGAAAACATGAAACTTTGCATGATTATACCTTAGGATATCTACTTTAAATAAAATCCAGGAGACAGGCATGATAACCCCTCTATATCAGTACAATGAGGCCCTAAAAGGGTATCTGATGTTTTTCAGATTACAAAAATAATATACTGCTTTTATTGTATAACATTTATAACATTATAAGTACCATTTAATAAATGTACTATCATTTCAAATATATATTTGTCACAATAGCAACAGCAGTATGTCATTGGGGCCCAAAAGCGGGGTATTTTATTGCTTAAACACCATTGAAAACGTACATTTTTAATCCATAAAAATAACTGCATTTCTGCAAATTATATTTGTTTACCTACTTACGATTATATTTGTTTACCTACTTACGTAATACAATACATTGATATCTTTATAGCGGATGGATAATTATTACTGTAATGTTGTTGATACAATGTCAATATAACATCGTCCAGTCTATATGAATGTGTAATAGCCATATTTCATGGCAACATAACAGCACTGACATACATTTAGTATATATTATTTCGATATATTTACTAAGCACCACGTTTAAAGCTGTCTTTTTAAGCTTTTAATTGATTTAGTAATCCCATTTTAACAAAAATGTGCCAGTGAGGCCCTAAAGAGGGAATTTCCTGCTTAAGCACGTTATGAAAGGAGAACGTCTTTTTTTGCTTTATAAAATTATTCTAATTCACAAATGATATCATTCCATATACTGATGTTATGGAAAACATTAATTCCTTCAAAAAAATAAAATAATTAAGAATATAATTATCAATATAAATACTCATTAATTTGCATTAAAATATCAATACATAATCTGTTTATACAAATTATTGTTAAAAATACATTGTTTATTGAAACATGTCATCTGTTTTGAAGTATTTATTGTGAACTTCATTTAAAGCTGACTCAGTTTGTTCAGCTCTCATATATTGTTTGACTATTTTGTTAAAAATATTTTAAAGGACTGTTTCATTTACAGTGTAATGCCTGTAATGCGATTGACGTTGATGATTCATGTTTTGCGCTTTATTAATGCCATGCCAATTCTTTGCTAAATATATTCAACATTCAATGACATATGCGATTGTCATGATGGTTTCCTTGGTGGACTAAATATGTAAGTGATAATGCCTGTCCTTTAATTTCTACTGACATTCACACTGGCTAGAGGTAGATGCATAACAGTTGAGGTTGGCCTTCCAGCACCTTCACCAACTGGAGCAGGATATTTTGCATCGAATAAGTTCACGACATACTTTTGATGCCACAGCTAGTGTTCTCCAGACAATGTGATCCAGTCGTGTCCGAACCTAACCCTAGTCTGAGGGCATTGTAGTTCTGGGGCCATTTAAGTGCATTTATCCAATAATATGACGAGCCTGGTAAACCGCCTTTCTGATATGTTGTACCGGTGCACTGCTTGGCGGATTTATGTTTCTTTGTGTGGCTGTGTCTCTAAGAGAGCATGTGCTTCCGTGCTACATGTTTAGACGGGTGAATACTCAAGTATACAGGAGAAACACACATTTTTCTATCATCGAGAGATCTCTACCTTCGATTACGTCTGGTGCTGATGTTATGTTACATAGCCAAAACCACTAAAAAACGAGACATTGTCACAGTCAGATATTGCATGAAAGAAAAGGACTACGTGACACGGGACCTCTTGGCTTTCATCTCAACATGACGCACACGGATAGGGGAAGTGTTTTGCTTATGATACAACGAAGAAGTCCAGTGGCATCTGTCATAAACTGTCCACAAGCAGCCTAAGTATGAAGAGGTTCGAATTGATAAGCCAAAATACAACGTATACACAACACATAATCTTAAGTCTGTTACAGCTAGACTATGACATGTTCATTACGCTCTTGTTTTTATGATTCAGGCAATGTGAAATAGCATGTTATCTGAGTCTTCGTGGTTACATGAAGAGCAGATATATAAAAAGCTTTAGCATCCTCATCGCTTGCATTCTGACTCCAAAGGTCGAGGGATGGCATGATCCAGTGGATAGCGCGGTGAATTTGAAACTGGATTGGATTCAAGCCTCGTCTGCGCCACTGAGATTCATCATTGTGTCCTTGGGAAAGACCCTTTCTCTAAGCCTCAACCATCAGATGGAGACGTAAACCAGGTGGTCCCGTATACCGGAGGCTATCCTAGAGCATGTTACAGAACCATAGGAATCTATTCATAAGTAATAGTTGGGCAGGTCCCCGGATTGCTATACTAGTACATCCTTCAACTCTCTTTGTGTCAGCTCTAACCTTCAATGTGTCGATGAGCCGATAAACAACATTTACTGAATTCAGTTATTCACATGCTGATAACAAAGTAAGACCTGCTGGTACAGAATATTCTACCCTGCACTTTAACAAGAACGGGTATATTTGTCATTTCACAGGAATGTCTTCTTTTTTGATGGCAAATATGTTGTAATGGCTGCTTCAGCTGTTCACATCCCAGACGATATATATTCGTGATTCTTTATTGAGTTCTTTGAAATTGAGGAAAAGCTTGTCTGCATAGTTTCAAAGATTTTACACCGATGAAGAGGTTTACGTGACTCAAGTGATTGCACTGCAGCACCACCAACACTTATACTAGTAACCAACCCCAGGACAATCATCTAAGCATATACTTTCGAGAGATTCAAGTAAATTAGACTTTAGTTCTTTGTGTTTCCCTTGCATCGGAATTGTGAAAGGTTCGGTTTCCTTTGTTGGTCATAGAATGATTGATGTTTTCACTTTTAAAAAAGATGTACCTTTCGTTTTCTGTTTCCTCTGCCTCTCTCACTGACACAAGTGTGTCTTCAGTCATTCATCAAAACATTTTTCCCGACACAATAAACATAGTATTAAGATTAATAACAGCTCTTTATTAAAACTGAGGTACCCCATTTAAGGCCTCATTTCCAAAGGAGTCCTGGGTTCCCTGGCGTGTCTCCTGTTTTTTATTTAAAGGTCATACCCTAAGGTTCAAACATGCATAGCTTCATGCTTTTTTCTGGAAATCCACAATTATTTCTACCAATAGCTCACATTTGAGCGCTGCTTAATTAAAAAATAATGCCCCTTTTGTAGGCCTCATAAATATTATGCTTAACAAGGAAAGTAGATAAGTAAAAGTACTTTCAATATTATCTTGTTACTGCTTTTAATTTGTTTTACTTATATTTCGATAAAAAATGTCCGACACAATAAACATAGTATTAAGATTAATAACAGTACTTCATTAAAATTGGGGTATCACTTTTAGGTCCTCATTTCCCCAGGAGACATGGGTCCCCTGGCGTATCTCCTGTTTTTTTTATTTAAAGGTCATACCCTAAGGTTCAAACATGCAAAGTTTCAAGCTTTCTTCCGGAAGTCCACAATTATTTCTATACATACGAGACTAAATGGACCAGATGAAATAAGTCATCGAATCCTGAAAGAAACTTCAAAAACAATATGTCGCCCCTGTGTATTCTGTTTAATCGTTCAATTCAAGAAAGCATCTATCCACAATGCTGGAAATTAGCCAATGTTATGACACTTTTTAAATCATGTGATAAAGATTCACCATCAAACTATAGACCAATATCGTTAATTAGTTGTGTTGGAAAAGTTATGGAACGTGTGATATTCAAACATATTTTTAGTTTTTTGCTTACCAATAATTTAAAATTTAAAAACCAGTCTGGTTTCTTACCTGGTCACTCAACAGTTTACCAATCTAATTGATATTTATAATCAAATATGCCAAGCGAATGATGAAAACAAACTTACATGTATGGTATTTTTTTATATATCCAAAGCTTTTGATCGTATCTGGTTTGCAGCTTTAATTATTAACCTCCGACAACATGGCATTTCAGGCAACCTGATTAATTGGATAAATAATTATATAACTGATCGTTAACAAAGAGTTTTCGTTGGTTCTTCTTTTTCTGACATAAAAACTCCAAATGTGGGCGTGCCCCAAGGCTCTGTTCTAGGACCATTATTGTTTTTAGTTTATATAAACGACATAGCTGATGCATTGCTTAGTATGATAAGGCTATTTGCTGATGACAGTTCTATTGCGGTATCTACATCCGACATAGATTACTAGTATATGGAAACTACCATTAATGAGGACGTGCGTAAAATATCGAATTGGTCATAGCAATGGCTAGTACAATTTAATCCATCTAAAACTGAAGTCATCTTCTTTTCACTTGCAAACAGAAACTGTCCGTCTTTGATAATTGAAAATACTCAACTTAACTTTGTTGACCATCATAAACATCTGGGAGTAACCTTTAGTCATGATGCTCCCTGGCATCAACATATTTAAAATAGTTTAACATCTGCGTCTAAGGTACTAGGTTCAATGAAATTAATGAAATTTAAATTAAAACAACAAACGCTTAATCAAATATATAAAGCTTACCTTCGCCCTTATTTTAGAATACGCGGCTACAGTATGGGATAGTTGTAAAAATTATGAAAAAAGTAATTTAGAAAAACTACAATATGAAGCCGCTCGAATAGTTACTGGCCTGACTCGTTCTGTCTCTATACAAAAACTGTTAATTGAAAGTTTAAAAATGGAGATTTACCAAGTAACTTGAATGAAATATTCCCTGCAACTATTTCGGAATTGAATTCTTATAACTTGAGAAGCAGTTCCAACTTCGTTAATTTATCTAGAAGAACATAACTGTTTTCCAGTCTCACTGTCATCTCTAAAACTTTGGAACGAACTTGATATTAATACATTCTCGCCCTCGATTGATAGTTGTATCATCTCTCGTGTTTGGCGCTTGGAATCATGGTGGGAAAAGTAGTCCGGTCAGGTGATTTGCATATATATAGCTAGGGACCGAAACCCAGGTTTTAGGACCCAATCTAGACACGCCGGACAAAAGCACCAAACTTTCCTCAAATGTGTGTTTTATATTTCTACATATTTTTAAAATGGTCCCCAAATGTTCGTGAATCCCTAAATGTATTAGGATTATATGCACACCGAATTACCGCACCGCGGATGAAGTCCTGAAAAATCAGGAGGGCACCTGCCGAATATCAGTGATGAATTTGGAAAATTCGAAATGACGTCAGTATGGATATTAATATTCGCGAAGCACCATCCCTTTCGAGTTTTGAAACTAGACTTTAAGATTACTTTAAACCATCGACAGTACCCCAATACTACATATTGGGCGATAGATACCTTTCAGTTCTACATACGCGAAACATTTGCAGCAATTTAATCTATATCTTAATCATTTGAGGGATAATCCCAATTGTATATGTGGTGATGGTGTTGAAGATGCTCAGCATTATTTGTTTAAATGTGTAATTTTTATATTCTATTTACTCAAGTTCAAACTATATTAAAAACACTAAACGATTCCAAAATCCTTAACTTTGTATCGATATAACGTTGTGATTTTGCCTATATCAACTGTCGCTATGTTCCTATGTGCCTGCACGGGGATATGCGGTGTTATTTCATTGGAGATTGCGTGGGGGAAGGATGGTACGGCAGAGCTTAAAGTTTTGGATTTTCTTTCTTCGTTTTTCCTTATCAAGTTCATATTTAAATGTATTGTTACAAATTCAAACCGATAATCACGTACACTTTTTCAGCCACAATGGAGAGAACTGTAACTAATGTTGTAATAATTTGTAGTTCAATCCATTTGCAGATGTTGCTATGAATATTGTGATATTGAATTGATGTATTGTAACATATCTGCAATAAAATATTATTAAATAATCTCGCGCGTATAAAATTAAGCTTGCGTGATGTAATACTATATTGTATCAAACTGAAGCTATTATTCCGTCTCTCAAGCTTATCTCGACGTGTTATTTAGCGTTTGATACGTCTGTGTGCGTGTGTGTACTAAGTTATTGCGTAATGCCTATTTAGTGTTAAAAAGCTATAACGTTACAAAACGTACCGTTGGCATAGTAGTCATACCTATTTGTGTGATATAACAAATAAAACCTCAAAGCTTCCTGGATCAAATCCCGTTCTTGGCAATACTTTGTTCTAATGAAAGATAATCGGAAGCTGTATATTTATCGATGTTACCTGCACGAAAGCTAGATAAAAATGTAATATTTGTCGAATCGATTTGTCTTATATACAATCATACAATGTTTGTACAGTCTTATTAAACTTGTTAAAAATTTTACCAAAAGAGGTTATGACCCTATCATTTTGCAACTCACTGCATCGGCGTAGATACTATTAGGCCATATAGGCCCAAGAATATACATCAATTTTAAAAATGAAAAATAAAAATAAACGAAAAGTCCAAAAATGCAATAAAAACTGAGCCCGGAGGGGTTGGTGGTGGGGGTGTATTGTGTGGGCGGGGTAAAGGGTCAACATTTGTTTCTTATTTTATTTTACGGTGTAGGTAAGTCAAATGTTAGTTCTCAAATTTGTCAAAAATATTTCTTCAAATACTACACAAGTGTTCATTCAGATATACGCCAAAACGCACCATTACTTAGCTAAGTTAAAAAAGAAGACGAGCGAGCATGCCCCCGGACACCCTAGTTAGTCGAGCCTACATATGCTGTTCATGTCAGCTCCGCCCCTGTAGTGCATGTTTAGTGGTGGCCTCATTTACAGTTCTAATCAAATGTATATTATTGCTCTGGATTCTCCCATGGCATTGAGTACTTGCATTATGGCTTTGTATACTTTTTTTAAATTCATATGTACATGATAATATATATGGTACACTTATATTGCCTATTAATGCTGTCTTGTTTGTTAGAGAACATAACCTGGCGAGAATTTCTTTATTTACACTGTCGCATTTTATTAGGATGGCAATAGGGTAAGAGTGAAATTTGGTGCACCCTGTAATCTGGTTTAAACACCTAACGTTTTTTTGTGTCAGTGATCGTTACAATGTGGTAGCAATATTGTCAATCCGTTGTGATTGTGATGTTACTTACTATTAACATTGTAATAGTTGTTTGTTGTTTTAATGCGTGTTTTTGTTTGACTTTATTCTGTGAAAGTTACATTTACTGTTCGACTTGTATACCTACTGTTATATATCGAATTGTTGGATGTTGGTCGAACTGAAACTAACTCATCCGTAACTCATTCATATTCATAGGTTAGTAATAGTTTAAGTACAGCGTCTGTAGCTTTAAGCATATTTATGTACAGTTCGCCATCAAACCAAACACAATTGTGTAAACATTTTCTAGCAACACTCAGTATTACAATATGTAAAATGCATTTCAATATATGTTAATTTGATAGAATTAACACAGAAAAACATACATAAACGAGAGTAAACCTAGGACAGGCTTTAAGGATATGAACGTGAAATATGCACAGTTTGTCGCAGATTTGTTTTTATACTGGTGTGAAAGAGATTTTTGTCGGGTTTGTTACTTGCTAGACAGGGAGCTATTATTGCTGCGCTGGTTAATTTATGTCGGCATTTAGATATTGATAATCCGTTTTGTTTGTCATATGGTGATTTATAATATCCAGCAGTGTTCATGTTGAATACGAGGAAAGTCAACAATTTAGTTTACTAAGCAGCATTTCTAGATTGAAGGTTATATGGTCACCATCATATGCATAATTATCACCTTTGGGATGGCTAAAATTTCCGTACTATTGACATTTTATAAAAAAATGATTTTGCTTAACCCGGGGCTAGAGGGTGTGAACGGAAGCTAGCATTTTTCACTACCGTTCATGAACAGTCTCAATCAACCCGAGACTGCAATACGTTTTGTATTTATCGTGTTCAGCGATTCCCAAATGTCTCCTGTTATACTATTTTCTTCGTTACTATCCACATTTAGACGAGGGTGTATCTCGTGCTTTATGATACTGGATTTATATCTTCCTCCTAAGTTCAATCGTTCGCAAGCGAATTACCTTAACTAATATTGTAAGAACATGTAGCGGCCCCATTTGCATGTCTTGTAAAAGTATATATATATTGAAAATAATTGTTCAACAGTGCTTTACAACTTAATACTCTCAACCGGTTTTCGCCTATACGGCTTCATCACAGAGTTACAAACATAAAACATAAAACATAAACGTACAGCAAGCAATACACTTGTGAAAAAATATACAAAATCAGAAGAAACTAAACTAAACGCCCATCAAATGAAGTCTATACTGCGTCTTTCGCTCTAAAACTATGCATATTTCTGATAAGAACTAATTGGCACAGCAGGACTCCCGCTGGGGTTCAGGATCTGTTACTGATAAGAAACTGCTAGTTATATACGCTATATCATTGGCCGATGCTGATTATTACTTACTGATACTTTCAGTATTATTATTACTTACTGATTATTTCTGTAATATTATTACTTACTGATACTTTAAGTAATATTATTGCTTACTGATACTTTGGGAGCATCGAGTCCAGTGTGGCTTTAAAGTTGAATTAAGTATACTAAAGGAAAAAAGAAACGAACCTCGGAAATTTCCGCTATATATTGAATGTATAATAGACTGCTGTTAACCGAATGTTACATGGCTTCATTAGACATTTCATTTCAAAAATAGACTAAAGCAACACATAACACCCGAATGTTAACCCTTCAGAAAGTTTCATTATCGACAGAATACGCTTTTGTCTCAAACAGGAGAGCTAAATTTTGTAATCTCTTTATATTAATACGGTACTGAAATGGCTCAAATTTTCAAAGCGGAAACAACAACATTACTTTTACGAATTTCATCTTACAACGTGTACTGTGATTAAAAGGTCTACAACAGTACCATTTTGTCCTTTCTCTCACTAGCTGTAGAGTTTATGTTTTACAAAACACCTTGGGATTTCTCTGGAATATTCCGTGAAATTAAGTGTGCAGTATATAAATTATGTAGCGGAAATTCCCGAGTTGCGTTTCTTTTTTTCCTTTAGTATAGTATTATTTATAGACATTCAAACTAGTGTTTTCCTTAGTGCAGTGAGGTGGCCGTAAACAGTTTAGCTACGAATCAGTAGTGTTATTACGTAATGATTCACAGGGAGACCAATCATTATGACTTTAAAGTCGGATACCACTTGCTTGATAGGGCCGCGAGAGGAGTTGCATTTTACAGAATATCTAATGAACTGACTCTGCTACTATCGGCTCGTGTATGTTGTCATTGCTTTATTGAAATTCACACTGGAGTTCGTTTAGTGCAGGATGGCGTCCTTCAAGTCAAACGTCTCCCCGCGCTACGAATAATGGTGTTATTATTTTACTGATTCTTTGGGATCATCTAGCCAAATCAAAGTTGAATACCACCACTTGACGGAGCACAGGGCGCGTAAGAGGTGATGCATCTTATATTACCTCTCACGAACAGACTCTATAGAAATGAGCTGCTACTTTCTCCTGGTGTTTGTGCTCAATGATTTCAAAGGATCCCCATTTCCTCTATTACAGGATCGATGTCAAGTTAAAAAGACCATCGGCCTTTTTACCACTGACCGTTCTTGCGGTAACTCTGAAATGTTAACCCGTTAGAATAAAATTGTTTTGTATGGATTTGATATTTAGCCATTGTTTTAACTGGCTTAACATTTTACCTTTCTAGGATATTACGTTACACCACTGAATTCATTTTTTTTTTCACTTGTTACTTTATTTCATTATTATTTCCTTCGTTGAATATTATAAGACACTGTACGGAAGTACTGAAGTATATGGCGGACGTTGTGTAGAACTATAGGTTCCAATGAGATTAAGTCCGTAGTATTTTCGTGTTATAGTTATGAAATATGTTAAAATAATGAGATTTTAATTTGTTTTGCCGTATATATGGGGCTAGAATCCGAAACCTTAGTAGACAACTAGTAGAGAACGCCCTAACTGGCATAGTTGGTAACTAACTAACCATTAATTAGTTGCACCACAAATTTCTATTGAATAGTATATAACTTATTAGATAGTATATAACACATGTTACGATGTGCAAACTGATTGGTTCATTCTGCATGCGAGCGATCTCTGTTGTATGTAGTATCGTGCAATTGTAAATGTACTTAAATAATGAGACGGTAATAAATCACTAAATCAGTAACTTATATGTGGCATTAATTAAAAAAAACACAATAAATATACTGTTAAAATACAGTATTTAAATATATTTAAATATCATTTTGGGACTACTTACGCGATATATAGAGAACTAATGTGTCACAACTAAACACGTTTACTAAAACGTATGAACGGATTCATATAAGATGTCGAAGGTAATGTTTATAGCTCGAACATTTAAAGAATATGGGAGCTTTTGTTCCTGTCCTGGCTTCAGTGTCCTCGCTTAAATAAATATAGTTTATTTTATTGGGTGAATTGGAGGCATTTATTTTATTGGGTGAGTTGGAGGGGTCGGGACGGGGACGAGGTATCTCAGTGTATTGCTGATATAGTCGAATGCTAATTAATATTGATGCATATAGCTATAGCTGTATGACAAGCATTATATATTTATACTAGACAAAATCACTGCATACACAAGTGCCACAAATACCTTGCAAATAAGAGAGCATTGAACATGCCAACTAAAGTCATAGTGTTGCTATTACGTCCCATGTAGACTAAATAGTACACCGACTAGTGTAAACATTCACCTTTATTAAAAATAAAAACATAAACAACAATATCCCTTAATGCAGAAGCTACCGTCCAGAAACACAGCAGAGGGACGGAGAGAAATGGTGCAATCCTAGTTTTACCGGTCTGGACCTGTATATAAGAGGACAAAGCATTTTGCGTTCTGACTTTACTAAACTTGGAAAAGTACATAGATGAGTTTTGGCGACTGTTCTATTTCACAACTCCGCTTAAAAAGTGGAATTTCAGTCATCAAGGCAAGAACTGTTTTAGCTCAAAAGGTCAAAAGAGCAATTGCATGTTGTCCATCGTACGTCCGTCTGTCTGTAATCAATTTTGTGTACGTACTCCATCAACTTTAAGGAACTTTTACCAATAGAGCATCTATAGACAATCTTTAGCCTCTTGTTTGAAAATGTTGTGGATTATTTAATTATTTTTTTCTTCAATATTCAACTTTGCGAAAGACTTTTTCGAACGGTATTCTAGTATGCACTTTTGTCTTTTCTGTATATGTTTTTTGAATGATTTCAGGGTTTATAAATATAAAAGTGTTTTTACTTTCGTAATTTTATTAACATAAACTATAATTTACGTTATTTATCACATTTGAATGAAAGTATTCAATCAATGAAAAATGTACTAAATCTAAGGAACCTATGATCAATACATTTCATTAAAACATTTATTTTTGGAACCAATGTTATATCTTAACCGTTTAAAGACATTCCACCATTCTTTCATCTCCTAATTGTATATGTAATTAAAACATAGCACTTGTCAAGAATAATAACAGGAAACTGCATTTGGAAAATGGATGATTTGCGATTCATACATTTAAAACTAAAAACTACTCGTATAGCGCTGTGTTGATTTAAGTATTGTGAATAGATTCAGTATTTTAACTTGTATAAGTCAATAGATTATTACATTTGACATATTACTCATGCCGTAAAATTTTAATATAGACATGCTGTGCAATAACAAACATGTTATGTATACATCCTGACACAAATTTAAACTGACTTACGTAGTAGTTAAATTGTGTTTGAAAAGTACAAAAGAAATATGGCAAAAACATGCGCTTCAGAAAGCAATATTAATAGTAATTTTCGTTTTGTTTTTATTAGGTGGAATTTGAGACCTAAATAGACATTTTATTAACGTACGAAGAATCAAGATACACGTTATTACGAAACAATCAATTTATCATTTTAAAAATTAGATTTCGTGATAACCCCGCGTTTGTTAAAATGTAAGCCGATATATATATATGTTATGTTTGTTGAAACGTGGACGAATGAGTTGTGTTGTTTAGACATTGACGGTTTTGAGTACTTTGCTATACACAGAAAGCGTTTATCTAGAGCAAAACGGGACTCGGGTGGTGTTATGATTTATGTACGCAGTAGATATGTAAAATCTGTTACTTTATATAAAATTGAAGATGGTTAAAACTTAAGGGGCAATTATTAGGCTTAAGTGATGATTTATATTTGTGTCAATGTTATAATGTGCCACAAGACTCTTGTTGTGAAAATATATTGCTTTGATAAAATATACAATACTTTGATTCAAATCGAAAAGGCAACACTAAATAATTGTAATTTTACATTATGTGCAGACTTTAATGCCAGGTGTGCGTCATTATTAGAGTATGGCTATGTAGCGCATATGGACGTAATCCCCGATGATTATATCCCTGATACGCCTTTACAGACTCGTGTATCGGAAGATAAATGTATAAATCAAAATGGTCGATTATTGATTGATTTATGCAAGCACTCTGGCTTACGTATCACAGATGCGGATGCGGATATGCGAAAATGTACCTTTGTAGGTAGTAACGGTAAAAGTATGGTTGCTTATGTTCTGGTTAACCATGATTTTATTCAATGCGTTAATAGTTTTGAAATACATGACCCAAACCCTCAAACTGACCATTGCTTGATAAGCTTTACAATCAAACCGTTATTTATAACGAACCATTCTCAGTGATAATGCTCCGCCAGAGGAAATGTTTTTAAAGATTAACATGATTAACCATATATATATAAATGGAATCCGGAATTTTCCGATCGACACACTGATAAGTTGGCTTCAGATGAATTTAATGCTTATATTAAACAAATATCCGAAACTATTTCCCGTAATAAAACGACTGATGGCATTAACGAAAATTTAATTTCTTTTAGCGATAGTATAGATTAGTTATGTATGATAGTATGTTCTCCTTTGCTTAAGAAACGCGTCCGACATGATGATGATGTTGATGGTTGTAGTAAGTATAACAAAGACAGGGCTTCTGCAAAGCAATCGTGGTTTTCTGACTTATGCGAAGGAAAATGTAGACATTTTTACTATTATTTTAAATATATATAGAGTAGAAAAATCGGATGTAAGTAGAGTAAATAAGGTAAAATATCGCCCCGAGTACAAACTTACCGAAATGAATATCGCAAATTTCAAAGTAAAACATTGATAGATTCGCGGTTTAAGAAGGCAAAAATGTATTGGCGTAAGCTTAAGGATATGTGTTGCAGACATCAATGTAAATCGTTAACGGCGAAAGACTTTGCTGATTATTTCAAAGCTGTAAACAGTCCAGAAAGTAATTTTTATCAGCCGGACTTTAACGGGCGATATATGAATGGCGAATTACAGATCATGTTTGGCGAATTAAATGTAGCTATATCACGTGAACAGATTTTAAAGGCCATAACTCAGTTACAAACAAACAAAAGCAGCGGGACGGATTTGTACGTTAATGAACTATTTAAATACGGTAATGAAACCCTGTTTTCTTACTTAAAGCTTATATTTAATACAATACTGAACGTAGGTTATTTCCCTGACTGTTGGTCAGACGGACATATGGTACCAATACATAAAAAGGGTTGCGTGGAGAACGTTGAAAATTACAGAGGTATAACACTGCTTAGCACGCTAGGTAAATTATATAGTCGAATTTCAAATAACAGATTAAAAGGGGAACTGATGATATATTTTTTATTTTGCATAGCTTAATCAATCATTATTTGAATGAAGGAAACAAATTGTATTGTACTTGTATAGACTTCACAAAGGCATTTGATTATGTAGTAAGATATAACCTTTGGTACAAATTGATAAAGATAGGTGAGCGTGGAAAAAATGTTAACGTGATCAAATCGATGTACTTTAATGTCAAATCGAAAGTCAAATATGATAATTGCTTTTGCAATGGATTTACGTGTTATTTAGGGGTGAGTCAAGGCGAATGTTTATCTCCTCTTTTGTTTCCTGTATATTTAAATGATTTGGAAGAGGAGTTTATTACAAACGGAGTAGAAGGAGTGAATTTACAAATGATTAACGTATTTTTGTTAACATATGCAGATGATATCATTATATTTCCAGAGACCCACGAGGGTTTACAAAAAGTTTTGGATGTTTTAGAGGAATATTGTTCAAGGTGGAAATTAACAGTCAATATTTCAAAAACAAAAGTCATGATTTTTAGAAAAGGTCATATACTACCAAGAAATATAAGTTATATATATAAAGATACTAATTTGAAAATTGAAAATCGTTTTATATATCTGGGAGTTGTTTTTACTACCGGTGGATCATTCACTGATACACAGCAGACTTTAGCTGGACAAGCGCAAAAAGCTGTCTTTGAGCTATTTATATAAAGTTTACAAATGTCATAGTTAAGCATTATTTAGAACAATTTGACAAATTAGTCATTCCAATCCTGAACTATAGCTGCGAAGTGTGGGGCTTTTGTAAAGCGAATAGTGTGGAGAGGGTACCTATACAAATTTGCAAACGGCTATTAAATGTAAAACAAAGCACCCAAACATACTTGATATATGGCGACTTAGGCCGTTTTTCTTTACAAACCAACAGGTTAATCCGAATTATTAAATATTGGTTTAAAATAATTTAAAGTGAAGAAAGTAAGTTTATAAAACATGCTTACAATCAGCTTTTACAAGATCTAGAATTGCACCCAAACAGAAAATAAATAGTTATTGTCGAACTTAGATTTTTTATCATGTTTGGTTAAACCAGGGTGTTGTCAATATAAATGCGTTTTTATATACTTTCAAATAACATTTGCATGACAATTTCATTCAACACTGGACTAGACGATTATCAGAATCGCCTAAAGCTAGATTTTATAGATTATTTTCAAATTTTGGTTTTTCAAAATTATCTAGTAACAGTCACTATTTAAAAAAAAAAATCCTTGCATTGTTATGTGTTAGATGATGAGGTTCACTTTTTATTTGAATGTCCTATGTATATTGATTTAAGGAAACAACATTTAAAAAGACATCTCTGGAAACGTCCATATATAATAAAACTTATCGAGTAGTTGACAACAAATAGTCCAAAATCAAACAGAAACTTTGGGAAATATATATATAAAGCATTTAAAATTAAAAACTCGAATATAATACATGGTTATTGAATACATGCCGCTATACAAGAAAAATGAGATATTGGGTCCTATAGAAACCACAGCGTCCGAACGCAATGACATCCTAGGTCCGCACTGTACTGCAAACAAGGACTTGAAAATACAATGAAAGAGACAAAAATCAACAGAAAGGGTGGTGAAGACAGGTTTACCCACTTGTAATGGTCAGTAGGTAATAAGGCCTACTGGTTAGCTTGAATCGATTGTATATGCGCACAATCCTCGCTATTATCCTGTCTTCAGCGCCCAAATAGACAAGACAGTGTAAACAAAACTACATCCCATCAAAAGGAATTCTCTAACAATAAAGTCCACATCCAGAGAAACTAACTAAAGAAACACATACAAAATAATAAAAATAAATGAACATCTCAGGATGTATCCAGAATCGTACTGAACAACCATAGTAGTTGCAGCTAAAGAGAAAACCAATCTAGGGTACGACCAGAAAACTCGAGGGACGAAAGCTCATGCACCCACCTCCCTTAGTTGGGGTTTCAGTAGATACAATCATAGAGTCCCAAGAGGTAGTCCAGTCATCGCACAAGTGAAAAGTGAAGCGTAATGACTGACTGTAGAGGGGCCAATCACTAAACATGCAGTGCGCTGTAAAACCAAAGGGTTATATCCTTTTCTGACGAACTTCCTGATTAAATTTGCAAAGCGGTCAGTTTGTAAAGGCAATGTGTAATACGTGTTGAAATGTTATTTATTTGTACTCATTTGTATTCACATGTAAATTATTATAATTGTGTGTCTGCCATTGATTGATACGTTAGCTTAGCTATAACACATGGACATGTTTATTGTCTTTTGCTTTAATAAAATATATCTATCTACAATTAACCTCAAACGATCTGTTTAACTTGATGTTAAACAAGCAATCATAGTTCAGTACTTTTATTCAGAGATAATACACGGCTGGTAAACAGTGGAGCTACCTCCGTTTGGAGGTATATGCGAAAGTGCTCCATCGCCACTTCCGAGGTAGTTCCAGCGCCAAAAATACAAGTAAACAAGGTGGGTATGCTTTGCTATTTCTTCGTTATTTTCTTTATTTGCTTTGATATGAAAAATCGGGGAATGGAGTTCCGTGTAGTTATGTTTAAGCTTCGCACAAGACCCAATGTCTTTCTTGAAAGATGCCTAATTGGACGCCAGGGACTTTTAGCCCGTTCGAACTTTGCAGTTTTTCTCAACTTTATCGTTGCCACCGAGGTTTTTCCACATTGTTTTGTCAATTTACGCTACATATCGACATGAACAAATCAAATATCAACCATTTGGCGTCCGTATATGCCTGTTGACAAATTAAATAACACGGAGAACGTTCATGGGGGAGAAATCCGCGATTCTTAGAAGAGATAGCTCCAGTGCCAGAGAGATAGTTCCAATGCTATAGAGATATGACGACATTCTACGTATCTTAAATACAATTTACATATCAAAGTCATTGGTGCTTCCACTATATACTAGTTGCCTATATGAAGCAGTCCTATTCCAAATGCATTGATGCAAATAAGTTTGTTCTAACAGATTTTTTTAGCAGGAATTGCGAAAAAATCTAGGCATATGGTTTGGTGATTTTCGTCTGTTTGCATCTGCCTGTCCTTCCGTCCTTTTACACGTTTTGACGTGTTGCTTAATATTTTTGTTCCTCATTTCTCAAAAAATAATTATCCGAAAGCGTTAAAACTTGGCACTCGTGTTCTGTATCATAATACACTGTTATATGAAAGAACCGTAGCTCCCATTTGCTTTAGGTATACAATCACTAGTCTCATATTCAGATATAGGCGTTAGATCAGTCTGGAAGTACTTCCGGGTCGTAGGGTGCTAAAATAGTTCTTTCAAAAAATCCAAAGTTTCTAGTTTGCCTGTGTTTTTCCCAAGATTAGTTTTTATTTCATTGTTATATCTAACCTGAGGTTAAAGTAGTATGTCTGTTGTCATGAATAGTAAGTATTTTACTGTGTTTGTCAGGATAATTTCTTTGGAGAGTATGAGCACAGAGGTTAGGTAGAGATGTGGTGTCGACAGATGTCTGTTTCAAAACACGCATAGTGTGAATGAATGACGCGAAATGTTGAAAAACTGAATCGGTGTTTTATTCCAGATATGGGACCGTTTGCTAGTCAAATGTGTTTAATACACAGAATAAAAGTGTATTTAAGCAAACGAATGTTGTGGAATTTGTGACTGATCTCCAAATACAGCCTATCTTGCATTGTCTTCAATGTGCTGATTTTCACCGGTCTGACACCTAGATGGACAAAATGCATTTTTCTTATTAATGGCCAAATCCAGTTGATTTTTCCTGTGAAAGCTTGCAGCTGAGTGAGAAAAAAAGGCTGATATTAATATTTTAAATTTTACAACAGAACATGTTTTTTTGCAATTGAAATAGAATATGTGTTATAGGGTGGAATTTGGGGGTCCTAGTGATTTGGAGTGGCCCTAAAGCACTTTAAAGAAATATAAAATGATCGGACACGGAAAGCAGCATTCAAGGAGGACAGTCAACCACAAAACAAGACACAAACAGGCAAACAGACAAACAAGAAGGCAAAAGTAATAATAAAAGCGAACGACATCACAAACACAAACGGGTTGACAATAGGGCTACCGCCTTGGAACGGTCAGTGGCAAAGTAGGCAACTGGGGGTTTAAACCGGTTCTAGGGCGCACCAAACCTCACACTTACCCTACTGTCATCACATTAAAACAGGGCAGTGTAAATAAAGAAATCCCCGCCATGATCTAATCTCTAACCAACAAGGCAGCATCGATAGGCAATATAAGTAAAACATAAATATGCTCGTGTAAATATAATACAAAAAAAGATAGCCTAGAAAGCCACAATGAAGGTACTCAATGACTTGGCAGAAGCCAGAGCAACATGAGAATAAACCACTAAGGGAACGACATGAAAGATCATAGACACACATCAAACGCCACCGTCCCAATATGCTTTAGGTAGGCGTCGTCATAGGGTCCACAGCCTGTCCGGTCATCGTACAATTAAAGAGGAAAGCATAGTGGCGAACTTTAAAAGGGTCCACCACCAAGCATGCAGTACGTTGCAAAATGATAGGGTCATAACCTCTTTTGATAAACATTTTAACAAGTTTAACAAAGATAGTATGAAAGTGATCATGACCAAGAATCTTACTAAGTTTATAAATCACATCACCATAGAAGTCAGGTTGTGATAGTCCTTGTCGCAGAAGAGTCGTAAATTACTTTTATATTTGGTAAGAAGATCAGGGTTACGATAATACAGTTTTGCAAAGGTTTTACGAAGTTTATGGTAACGGTAACTCGGATTGAGTAGCTTTTTAGTTATACAAAGATTACGAATATTAAAGTCCTCAACTCGCGTACAAGCTCTTGAAAAACGAATAAGTTGAGACACATACACACCATAAGAAGTTGCTCGGGGAACATCCCCATCCAAGGAGGGGTAATTAACAATGTCAAAATTAAAATCATCTCTCTTGTCATAGATTTTGCTAATTATTTCACCATTTTCAATCGAGAGATCTAAATCAAGAAAAGATGCGTTATTATCAGATATATGAGCTTTATTAAGCTGAAGTTCTTTAGGATAAATATTATTAACCATAGTTGGAAAGAAAGGGTTGTCAATGTTCAATATGTCATCCAGATACCGAGAGATGTCATTAAAAGCTTCAATAACAACGTTCATGACTCAAAGTTCAAATCCCGTTCCGGTCAACTGTTTTTTTATCACCTATATTCTGAAGCCATATATTTATCAATGAAATTATACGCATCCATTACTGCCTTATATACCAACTTTTTGGAGGTTCGTCGATTTGAAACTACTGCACGCGTAACGCATTCATATTCATGAGTTATTACCAGTTAAAACAGTGACTGTGTAGTTTTAAGGAGATATTTCCCAACTCTACTTGATCATTAAACAAGCATGACAACTTGCCCCCAGTGGCCTACTTTGTTACTGACCGTTCCAAGGCGGTAGCCCTATTGTCAACCTTTTGTGTTTGTGATGTCGTTTACTTTTATTATTACTTTTGCCTTCTTGTTTGTCTGTTTCCATGTTTGTTTCTGTGTTTTGTGGTTGACTGTCCTCCTTGAATGCTACTTTCCCTGTCCGATCTTTTTATATTTCTTTGCTTATTTACTTCTAACATGCTTCCTGACTGAGTAGCTCAGGTATATACCCTTAACAGTGGTTGTCTTTGAAAAGTAGTCTTATATTTCATAGTATCTAGTGTACAACTATATAAATCCTTTGTATTTTACATTTAGAAAGAAAAAAGTACAAATAAACGCTTTAGGTACACGAAAGAGACACATTTGTTTCTTATCAATGTTTGGGAAGACAAACACAAACCTGAATCCATGTTGTAAATATGTTTACGACGTTGAACAGCTTTATCAGACGAGTTTCATCATCATACACAAAGTTGAATAACACCATTTTCTCATGCAATTGCATGTCTATCGGTGATTTCGTCTTATCTGGTATATACATTCTGGGCTTGCGAATAAAGTACTGAAGGGAAGGGACCAAAGACTACAGTAAGTACGCGTTTCTCCTAAATGTATAGTTAGTAGTAAATTAACAATTGTTTTAGTTATAACTTTTCCCGAATAATTTGTAAATAATACCTGTATGCACCTGTTTTAGCTCCCAAGAGCCGAAGGACGTGCAGACACAAAACGGATAGAAAGTTGATGGAAATAATAGTTTGGGAGTCGTACACAGTAGTAAGAAACGACATCCTCATAAGTTATCATTGGTGCTAGCTCCATAGCATTGGAAATATCTTCCTGGCATTGGAGCTATCTCTTTTAAGAAATCGCGTATTTTCCGTCCAGAAACGTTATCCGTTTATTTATTTTGTCAACAGGCAATATACGGACACCAACTGGTTGATATTTGATGTGTTCATGTCGATATATAGCGTAAATAGGCAAAGCATACCCACCTTTGTTTTTCTATATTCAAAACCTACTTGTTGAATAACGAATCTCGAGTTTTTTGTTTTTCGATATTCAAAACCTTATGTGTTGAATAACGAATCTCGAGTTTTTTGTTTTTCGATAATTACATTTATTATTTTTTAGACTTTCTGTGGCCTTAAGATAAGCTATTTTAAAAAGTCGTTATATGTTCAGGCGGTATCCCTATTGACAACCATTTTAATTATTTGTGGTTTCGCACAATCTGCTTATATGTTTTTTCAATAAAACTCAATAAAACTGAGTAATACTCAACAAAACTGAGTCTGCTACTTTATTCTCTTGATTGTGTCTGTTGCTTTATTAACCACATACGTGCTTGTTTGGTATATGTGTTTTGGGTTGCAATCGTGTTTTGGGTTGTATTCGTGTTTTGGGTTGTATGAGTGTTTTGTATTCGTGTTTTGGGTTGTATTTTTTTTATGCTGTATTCGTGTTTTGGGTTCGTGTTTTGGATTGTATTCGTGTTTTGGGTTGTATTTGTGCTTTGGGTTCGTGTTTTGGGTTGTATTCGTGTTTTGCATAGTATTCATGTTTTGGGCTGTATTCATATTTTGGGCTGTATTCGTGTTTTAGTTCACTGTTCTGTGAATGCTACAGGTTATCCCTTAGATAATGTTTATCTGCATGCTTGGTGGTGGACCCTTTTACAGTTCGCCACTATGCTTTCCTCTTTAATTGTACGATGACCGGACAGGCTGTGGACCCTATGATGACGCCTACCTAAAGCCCATTGGGACGGTGGCGTTTGATGTTTGTCCATGTTCTTTCTTGTCGTGCCCTTAATGGTGTATTCTCTTACTGCTCTGGCTTCTGCCAAGTCATTGAGTACCTTCATTGTGGCTTTCTAGGCTATTGTTTTTTTTGTATTATATTTACACGAGCATATTTGTGTTTTACTTATATTGCCTATTGATGCTGCCTTGTTGGTTAGAGTTTAGATCATGGCGGGGATTTCTTTATTTACACTGTCCTGTTTTAATGGGATGACAGTAGGGTAAGTGTGAGGTTTGGTGCACCCTAGAACCGGTTTAAACCCCCAGAGGCCTACTTTGCCACTGACCGTTCCAAGGCAGTTGCCATATTGTCAACCCTTTTGTGTTTGTGATGTCGTTTGCAATTTTTATTACTTTTGCCTTTTCGTTTGTCTGTTTGCATGTTTGTTTTTGTGTTTTGTGGTTGACTGTTGTCCTTGAATGCTGCTTTCCCTGTCTGATATTTGTATCCTTCTTTAATATAACAATTCCATTTAAAGAATTGTTTTACTCAGGTCTCAGTTTGTATATCTGAAATAATCGGCCATGTATCATGTCAATGCCGTTTCAATGACCATTTAGCGTTTGGAAATAGGTCCTTAAGAAATGATACTATGGGGTCTCATACTATAGGTGTTTGATAAAGGACACAAACAGTCAGAAAAACACAAGCAAATGAAAATAAAATAAATCCAGTTACATACTGTCTTATAAAGAATGTTCCAGATGATGCATAAAACAAATTGTTTCATTAAAAAATTAGACACGAATAATCTGGCTTCAATCGATTATAATGATCACTGCAGAACTCTCGAGCAGAGTTTATGGAGAGAACTGTAACTAATGTTGTAATAACTTGTAGTTCAATTCATTTGCATATGTTGCTATGAATATTGTGTTGAATTGAAGTATTTAACATATCTGCAGCAAAACGTAATTAAACTTAAACTCGAGCAGACAGGCTCAGGGGAAGTGTAACAAAAAAGATTAAAGTTTCGTTGTGCGTATTGTTTGAGTACATTTGATTAACCATAGCAGACATTGTTCTTATAATGGGCTGATGATGCTGTTTCCGATAAATGCGTGACCTAATAATATTTGCTTTATTTCAAGCAAAAGCAAAGCGAATCCCATCGGCTTTAATTGTTATTTGACGTCATAAAACGTAATAAAACGTAATGAAAAACACGATATGGCTTCGTCCACGTCGTAAGTGTAACATTAAGTTAATAAATAAATTGAATTGGGTTTGAGACGCACTAACACATGAAAGGTTATTTGGCGCCTAACAGGAATGAACAGGCCAGGCTCGTCCTCCTTTTACATCGAGCTAAATTATGGAGAATGGGCCTCATCTGCATAACTGCAGAGTTATTGGAGAGCACTGTAATAACAACACATACAAATATTTTTTTTAAACTTTAATAGATTTGGCAAATATTGGGCGTGGCATGGATTGAATGTTTAACAATTGGGCTGCCGGTAAGCACAAAAGACCATTATGGCAAGCCCTTACAGCAGAAAGCATTAAGCAATAAAGCAAATTGAATATTACAATATTAAGGACATAAATACATGTGCACCAAATTAAATGTTCATTAAGCGACTTTTCTGATAAGCATTTAAGCAAGTGTTGAAAGCACGGTTGATATTCAAGCATAATTACAAGTGCACCGAATTCAATCAATTTAAAATGTTTTTTAGCAATTCGTACGGACAGCAAATTTGTATATAATTTATGTTTAGATTACAATTCAGTCTCTGGGTATACAGGAGCTGAATAAAGTTAAACTGAAACGTATATGTCCTTCCTTTCACACCTTCGCTGCCCGCCATATGGATGGGTGCCCGAACACTCCAAGTCCTAGAGTGTTCAGGCTCCCATCCACCGTAGCCTCCACACTCCATTTACGCTCCATTTACGTATGGTTTTTCTGCCACTGCTATAGTGATTTGAGCGAAATGGCACCTGAAATAATACAGGGGTCATGATGAAAACCTTTAATGAGCATGAACAAAAAATGATATAATGAACATGATTTTTTTTTGGTGGATGTGGGGCGGGGTGTGTGTGTGTGGGTTGGGGGTCTACCCTCTGCCTACCCTTATAATCTGAAATGGTCCTATTTTTCGGGAACCACACGTGGCGTAAAAGAAAAAACTAGTAAACCAAAGGTGGATATCTACAGGATGAAATAATATGTCATTTACATTTACTATAAAGTTTATTAGACTCGGAACGAAAACGCAGACTAGCTCTGTTTAGTCTCGACATTTCTTTTCTTTTCTGAGTCACACCTACAAAACTGTGTAGTTAAAGGGACTGACATAATATTCAATGTTAATTATTGTTGTATTTTAAAATGTTATACTTTAGTAACTAAAAAAATAATATTCAATGTTAATTATTGCAGTATTTTAAAATGTTATACTTTAGTAACTAAAACAATTAAGCTGTCTATTATTAACGCTACTTCTATGATCATTTATGTGTTTTACGTATATTGTCTTGTTTGTTAGACATTATAACCTGACGGGAATATCTTTATTCACACTGTCCCGTTTATTTGGGATGTCAAAAGGGTAAGAGTGAGGTTTGGTGCACCGTAAAACCATAAAAACAAACAAACAAACAAACAAATTATTCATCTTTAAAGTTGATCTTTGTTTCTGTGTGTGTTTGTGGTTGAATGTCGTCCCTGAATGCTACTTTTCCTGTTCGATTTTTATCTACTTTTTCTATATAAGGTTAGTGGGCGTGTATCTAAAGCAAATGGGAGGGGTTTTACGCCTGGTTTGCCACCAAATTCAAGCTTGTGAAACATTGTCGTAAACATCGTAGGAGGAGGGACTATAATCCTTAGAAACACACACACACACAGACACACACACACACACACACACACACACACACACCAGGCCATCATTTTTAAGTCGTCGTTAGTTGTAACAATATCGATATCAAAAATCATCATTGTCCTAATAATTGAAAAATAATTCGCTCAAAATGGGATTTGAACTCGAGACCTCATCATAATTAATAACCAACGAGACAACTGAAGTACTGCTTTTATTTTAACTATCTATAATAATAATAATAATGGATTGTGTGTTATTTCTCATTGTTATTTCAACAAAGCATACACAGTATATGTTCAACGTATACTTTTCTAATATTGAAATTTAGGGGGCTGGTGTGACGCAGTCGGTAGCGCGGCGGATTTGTAACATGAGGCCCCGGGTTCAATCCTCCGTGGTGCCACTGAGTTCCGTCGGTGTATTCTTGGGCAAGACACTTTACCGTAGCCTCGTCCGTCGGATGGGGACGTAAACCGGGCGGTCCCGTGTATCGGTCTATCCTCCGAGCACGTTAAAGAACCATAGGAATCTATTCGATAATAAGACTAGGGCATGTTCCCGGATTTCTATATATCAGTCTCCTCTCTCTGGATAACCTATACTGTGTTGATGAGCCGTTAAACAACATTCAATTAATGTTGAAATTTGTAATCTATTTTCTTGGGCGTTTTATTTCCCTAAGGTTTTTGGTGTACTTAGAAACGCATTGAATTACACACACACAAAATGAACAAAGGATAACGTCTTCAATGCTAACAATATATCGACACAAATAACCTTATCGATGAAATGACTGGGTTAGCCTTCTGACAAATCTATACCCTTTTTAAATCAAAGCACTGTCTGTACAGTGTGACGGCGTTTCCCCATGTTTGCATTCAGAACTGTTATTCATTCCAATCTTGAAGATCGCTAAGCCCGATATTTATATACCGATATCGCCGTTGCATTCTCAAATATTTCATTTATTTACTTTAATTTCGAATAGGTGATTCCACTACTCCAACATTCAAAGGCTCTGAGTATTGTTAAATCAATTTTACGTTGTCTGTGTTTATTTAGTATTTTGACCGCTACTTGTGGTAAGCAGACTTCATAACGTCTGCTCCAAACTAAATTTTATTTTGTTTATAATTGCCCATTGTTTTCTCCTTTAGGGTAAAGCAATTTGTTAGAAACTGGGACCATAAGCCGTTGGCCATTTATTGGTATGACAACACCATATTGAAGGTTTTACGTTCAGGTTTATATGTGTACCATCTTCGGGATGTTCGTACTATTGACATTTTAAAAATTGAGATCTACTCAATCTGATGTTAAAACGGTAGCAAAAAAAGAGTATGAGAGTGGACCTTTGGAAACGGCCGAACACGACATATACGAAATATTGCAATCTCGGTTTGATTGAGACTGTTCATGAACGGTAGTGAAATATGCTAGCTACCGCTCAAGAATAACTACAGTTCACGAACAGTCTCCGTGAAACCGAGACTGCAAACTTTGTTTTATTAAACATGTTCGGCGATTTCCAAATCTTCTCTTTCATATACATTTTGTGTAGCAGTTAGCTCTACACTCAACTGTATGGTACTGCTACACTGGAATACTGGGCCGCAGACACATGACATGATACCCTATCCAGTCTCCTTATTAGGACTCCGGGCCAACCAATACTAGTACCTTGCATTACCTTTTATATGGTGAGCGTCAAGCAAGGAATCTACTTGTACAATGTTTCTAAAGTCTTTGGTATGACCCGGCTGGAGGTTGGACCGCTCTACCAGTAACACTAAGTAGTATGCAGAAAAAAATACTTTAAACTATTGAAACAATTATAACTAATGATTTGCAGATAAGCAAGTAATATAGAAAAAATAACGGGACGCCGCGAGTTTAAAAGGAATAAATAAAGATTGCCGTATGCCCATTTATATTTAAGAAATAGAACATCGTTTACTGTGAATTATAGTTTAATATATCATGGTTTGGAGTTAAATTGTAAATATTAATTTCACGAGCCCGAAGGGCGAGTGAAATTATCGTTTACAATTGAACGACAAACCGTGATATATTATAGATAATTCAACGTAAACGATGTTCTATTTCTATTCTAATACCCCTAAAATGTGAAAATAACGCACACATTTGAAATCTTTCGCATTGCTTTGCTTGCTCTCCTAACGTTGCATACGCTACAATGCGTAATGCGCAATGCGCAATGCTTAGTCTCCTAACGTTGCAAAAATTACAGTGATATATCGTTCAATATAACGAGATATTTTAAACTAGGCTATATAGTGCGGGTGTATTAGAATTCCATATCTAACATGGTTAATTAACCATAGTCAATGCTGCATGCATATTGAGGAGGTATTAAATTTTCTATCAAATATCAACCGTCAGAAGTTAGATACGTTAACCGTTAGGACTTCATTCTTAACGTCAGATGCAAAACAGAAAGGCACTGGAGTATGTTTAACGCAAAGCTACGTTCCAACAAAACATTTAAATTGTTAAAATACACATGTTCTTCGTTTGATGTTAGGAGGAGAGCGTAACATGTAATTTGGGGGAATTTGTTTTATGTTCTATTATTTAAAATTGCACATTATATACATAAAAATCCATTCCAGATAAGAACCACAATATTTCCAGCGACTTTACGATAGGAGAGATTTAAGCCTGGTATTTGAGACTTGAACAACATCACTGACCTGCAAGTCCCGCAGTACAGAAGTATTGATTATCAGCTGGAAATATTTTATTTCTTAAATCAATAAAATCAAAAATTCAAACAAAATTTTAGTATTATTTTAGTCATGGTTATTAGTGACATTATTCCATGCTTGTGACATATTTTTAAAATTAGGTCAGCGGCATGGAAAGTAAGTTTATCATATCTAAAGCAGGTTAGAGTAGATATAAAGATTACTAGAAACTTTATAAACAGAGTTTACGTATTCTGCAGCGCACTACATGTTTAGTTATGGACTCTTCTACAGTTTGCAACTATGCTTTTCTCTTTGATTATGCAACGACCGGACGGGTGGTGGACTATATGACAACGTGTATCTAAATCATTTAAGGCGGGAACCGTTTGATGAATGTCCTTCACTCCGTTTAGTCTGCCATTAACAGTGTTTTCTTTGATGCTCTGACTTCGAACAAGTGACCGAGTACATATGAGATTAGCTTCTTAGGTTTAATTTTTTTTTGATATATTATATACATGAACATTTCTGTGCTTTTTCTTATTACACCTAACTACGCTGTCTCTCCTGTTAGGGGTTAATTCGGCGGGGATTAGTCTTATTGTTTAGGGATGATGACAGGGTAAGAGTGAGGTGAACAGTTTTAAAATCCCGGTGGTCCCTACTGAATGTGTTTGTGATGTACTTTTTGAATCACCTTTGCTTTGTAATACTTGTTGGAGTGACTGTGTTCTGTGAATGTGGACGTATAGCCTTTTTTTTTTAAAAATTGTATCAATTTATCTTCTGTATGAAACCAAGAATAATATGAAAATGTTGGCAAAGGACACAATTGCAAAAAAGTATCAAAGGAGAAATATACAAAAAAATATTTCAGTCTCGGTTTGATTGAGACTGTTCATGAACTGTAGTGAACAATGCTTGCTACCGTTAACGCCCTCTAGAGCAGAACTCAATATTTATAATGTCAATAGTACAGAGTTTGAGTCATACCGAAGATGGTATGCATATGACGGTTAACATGGAACCTTCAACGCGGTATTTTCACACCATTCCATGGCCAGCGGCGTATGGTCCCAGTTTCTAATAAAACGCTTTGCCCTAAGCGAGAAAATAATGGGCGAAAAAACAAAATGGAATTGAGTTGGGAGCCGAAGTTATGAAGCTGTCATGTAACTGTCAAAAGACTAAATTAAAAGGCAGTCAACATATCCTAAGGGTGATTTAACAATACTTAGACCCTTTAAAGGCTGGAGTAGTTGAACCAGTCCGAACCACCCATTCGAAATTTAAGCAAGTATATGTAAATATCAAGCTCAGAGATCTGTAAAGATTGGAATGAATAACAGTTCTGATTGCAAGCAAGGGGAGACGTTTTACCGCCGCCACTGCACATGCAACGCTACTGTGATATATAAAAAAAGTATGAAAGGAGAAATCTGAAAATAACTTGTTTGGGTTTGTAAGTTGTAATGTGGTCAACAAGTTGGAATGATATTTAGTTTTGTTGATATGTAAAACATTTTAAAAAATATACGATACATTTGTAATGTCACTAAATGTCACTTTTTAAATTTCACTTCATTTTCAAATCATTTTTCTATTATTTTACCACGATTAAACCATGAATTATTATATTTTACGATATTTAAATTCTCCTGAGATATCAATCCACACATACGGTCATGATGAATCTTTTCTAAAGACCATTCATCATTATAACACGGAGTTCTGAGCATGACTAATATGCCGCCTACTTACAATTCCACGTCCTGTCGTTCCGCTTAAATAATATTGTCGTGAATTAACCTTGAGAAAAATAAATATAAACGCCCATACAGACCCAAATCTACTGACACGAAGTCAATAAACACTTTATGAGTCTAAATCCGTATCAAAATCAGATTTTAGATTGAATGACTACAATCCAATTGTTCACATCAGATGTTTGACAATAATTCGGAATCAATTTCCTCTGAGTCTGGCAATTATACCTCAGACGTGCTTATGATATGTCTTTGTAACTGAGATTTCTGCTTCTATTGGGAGAATCCGTGGTGTTATATGCCATGGGAAAACGCATAGTTTTCTGGCAAGTTTCATAATTGAAAAGTTAATATCGTCATCGGGAATCTTTTAGTTTCGTCTCTAGTGACTGTCGCATAAACGCACATTGCTCTTTGATATGTAACCCAAGAGGAATAGGCAATATTTGTACATTATCGGCCATAATAATGGAACATATTAATTTAAGACAATAATTAAGGAACGCTGAGATTGGAATTATCTCTGCTGAATACTAAACGGATGAAACATATTTGCTTTGTATTATGAAATTGTTTAGTACGATCCGAACAATAGTGTAGAATAGGACAATATTATTTTCGATATTTAATGCGTCTATGTTTGATTTCCTTTTGATATCCTGAAGTTACAGATTTCAATAGAAAATCAAAGAAGGTAATCACAGACGGAGTTCAGAAAGAATCTTTGATAATAACTCTATATTATTCTGAACACGTTCAAACATCAATTCCATAAGTAAATTTTAAACGCACTGTACGCAAGGAAAGTATCCGCCAAATGAGACTTTGCCTGCGTAACCGATTCACTGCAGCAGAACCTAAACGTTAGTTAAAGGACAATTGTATTTGAATGTTGTTTAACGGCTCATCAACACAGTATAGGTTATTTAGAGCTGCCCCAGAGAGAGGGGAAGGATACATAGGAATCCGAGAACCGTGCCCTACTCTTATTATCGAATAGATTCCTATGATTCTTTAACGTGCTCGGGGATAGACCGATACACGGGGACCGCCCGGTTTACGTCCCTATCCGACGGACGAGGCTAAAGGGAAGTGTCTTGCCCAAGAATACACCGAGGAAACTCAGTGGCACCACGGAGGACTGTAACCGGGGGACACTAGGCAATCTTGCTTTTTTAAAAACTCGTGGCGTGCCGTAGTTTTTCTACATAACCTGCATTTGTTCGAACATTAATATTAATTATAAGAATAGTATAAAGCAAATACTTTTTGCATTCTATTAACCTTTACTTATAATGCACCTAGAATATATATAAACATGTGGTAGAATACGACGAAAAAAGGAAACTCAAAATTGTATTTAATTATATGCAGGCAGGTTTTAAGTCAAAATAATACTGGATAAATAACTCTAGACGCTAAATTCAGTGCGTGATAAACATGCCAAGATTACCGTGTATCCCTTTAACGGTTTATAACCACATTGCTTATGAAGATTATTTTAGCCGCCTGAGAAAACCGTGTATCCCTTTAACGACTTATAAACACATTGCTTAGTTAGATTATTTTAGTCGCCTAAGAAAGCAGGGACATATACACTGGAACCGGGGAACATTGTTATTATACGTGCTCGGATGTTTGTTACCGATAAACACATCCGCCGGTTAAAGTTCTCATCCTACAAAAGAGACTAGAGGAAGTGTTTTGTCTAAGGACACACCGACAAAAACTCATGGGGCCGATGCGGCTCGAACCCTTCCTGACCGAGACAGTCTATCCACTGGTCCACCGCCGTCCCTAGTAGTGCCAACGACATAAATTTATAACGCGTATACAAGAAAACACGGATATCTTCATTAGGGACTTGAATCTGACACATATGTCGTCATTCTATGTTGCAATGTTTTTTGTATACAGCTTAAGTTAAGAAAAACAAGCGCTTCTTTTTTTCTCAAACTACGTATTTCGGTTTCGAAAATATTTCTCGACCCTCGTTATTTTAACTTTGTCTTCTCTCTGTCTTGTTCCTAGACTAGACAAGATAAGATATTATTATATATCATAAAATATAACCGTTTTCATTGACAGCTGGAAAATGGCGACATCCCGGTTCAAGCTGTCAACAGAAGAGGGACTTGATATTCTTGTTTTAACAGGCATTCCGAAAACACACAGAAGTGGGATGAAAGTCTCGGAAAATCTTCTTTTGAAGATTTTTTTTTTTTTTTTCAATAATAAGATACTGAAATATATTTCATTCCTTATATCTTATGAGGGGGCGTCCGTGGCCGAGTGGTTAGAGTCTCTGTCTTGCAATCACTTGCTCCTCACCGCTGTAGGTTCGATCCCTCAGGGGCCTAGGAATCTTTATGTGAGGAAGCTATCCAGCTGGCTTGCGGAACGTCGGTGGTTCTACCCAGGTGCCCGCCCGTGCACGAAAATTGCCCGGAGGGGCACCTGGGGTCTTCCTCCACCAGTGGAAGCTGGAAAGTAGCCATATGACCTTAGCTGTTGGTGCGACTATAAAATCCAATTCAATTCAATTATATCTTATGATATATAATAAAACAACTATTTAATTCCATATAGAAGTCGATGGATTAAAGTCAATGGATTAGAACTAATTATCCTCGGTACAGCCTCGTGCAATAAGACCCTTCTCGGGTCAGTAGTCACTCAGTCTGATAAATAGTTCTAACCATAGAATTCTAAGGAATTAAATAGTTGTATAACCAAGTTGGTATGTAGACCACGTGATAGTGTAAAGTGCTGATATGCGAAGTTTTGAAAAATAGTCTTTAAAATCAATACATTTTGTCTATTTTTAATATTTTTCACAATCTTTGGTAATTGCTTAACGGAAGGAAGACAAAACACAAATTTCAGAGTTTAAGGAATATATATGTATGTACATTTTTCTGTATAACTCTATGGAATATTCCTGTTTCTTCCACTGTCATCTTATATATTTGAATATAACGACAGACACCAATTTGATAGACGTTAATAAAATAACAAACAAGCACATACATTTATTAATGGAACGGTTAGCGGGATTGTTTTAAATGTTCCTATCTTTTTTGGAATATGTTCAGTAACCGTAATCAACAAATGGGAAATAACGAACAAACAAAAACCGCGTCTGACAGTATGCCATCTGAAGACCATTGCGGCAGAAAAAAATTGCGGTTTCAGAGCAAAGGATGTTTTACAGTATTTGCACTAAATTTAAATGTATATAAAAGTTGACATGCTGTGGCAGCCATCTTGGTTATTTCACCACGAAGAAAGACAACAACATGAATGAGGTATTAAACGGAACATGTACATGCTTTGAATCTTCGTTACGACGTCGACGACAATTACAAATATAAAGGACATTTTTGCCAAGATATATTTGTATTTGTAATTGCCTCTTATCATCTCTTACGTACAAATACAAACCTGGAATTGTTGAATTGTTGATGCCAACGAAAAGACACAAAGTCAATAGAGGTTAACAAAAGCAACATGCACATGCCATTTTATTGGAATTGAATATGCGGTTTAGAAAATGTTGTTATTGAGAATATGCAGAGTAACATAATTTTAAATGACGGATATTGACACAAAACACAAACCTAAAGCAACACATTGGCCAAGTTTCATTATTTCATTATAAAATGTTTTGGAGAAGTATACTTGTTTGCATTTTTCTATATAATTATATACAATACGCAATGCCGTGACGGCCATCTTTAAACCATGACGATGACTAAATACACACGCTGATATTTGGTCTGACTGTGACCGTTTTTGATTACGGGCAACGACGAAAAGCACAACTCTGAATAGGCATCGTAAACGAACCATACTGTGGAACCTCGTTACTTATTCAGAAAGTCTGTAAATCAAAACTTAACATGTTACATCTCCGTATAAAACTATATGTTACATTCGTAATTCCGTAGCCATTTTGAATATTTCGGACGACGACGAACGATATAAACATAAAATCAACCAATGCCAAAGTATGCCATTTGGATATCTTTATTTACAATGTCCCGTTTATTGGGATGACAATAGTGTAAGAGTGAGGTTTGGTGCGCCTTGGAACCTGCTTTATTTTTGTAACTAACCGTTCCAAGGCGGTAGCCCTATTGTCAACCATTTTGTGTTTGTGATATTTTATCTTGCCTTTTATTCATCTTTAAAATTGTTCTTTGTTTCTGTTTGTGGTTGACTGTCGTCCTTGAATGCTATTTTACCTGTTCGATTTTTATCTATTTGTTATGGATGGAAATGTAGTTTGAATTGTTTTCTATTGTAGCCAATGTTTTAAAAACTACGCCTGTTTTGGTGGCTAGGTGGCGAAGAAAACGGATAGACACCGAACTAAATACGAAATACCATCGCAATAGCTCAACATGTTATGATCGTTGATCTAATTCAACATTTAAGTTTGCATAACAGTCCAGCAGGAAATAAATGTAGCATTCACAGAACACAGTCAACACAAAATACGCACTCAAACAAACAACAATCAGAATAACAAATACAAGCAAAATATGCGACACCACAAACATAAACGGGTTGACATTAGGAGTACCGTCATGGAAGGTCAGTGGTTGACATTAGGAGTACCGCCATGGAACTGTCAGTGAAAAAAGGCTACCGGGGGTAAATACATATCGACAGACAATGATTCAGAGAGGTCAGATAACAGTCATAAATAATCATACATATCCCTTGCTTTATGGGGGATGTTATAGGTCATATATCAACACAAATATCTTGCTTCTAATCGGATCAGTGAAATACTATAAGCTTTGTATCCCATTGGGAGGAAACGTAAAATAGCTGCCGAGATAAAATAACATTGTATCTGTGTAGGAGCTGAGAACAAAGTTTAACATACTAACAGATCAAGTCACGTGTGTCAAAACAATATTGAAAACATAAATAAAAATATGTTGTCACGAAGACGTAAACATTCCACGACCATTTTTTCTTACCAGACACTTCCTTCCCAATTTTGACCGTCATTCCTTCATACCAAACATTTTGAATCAAGGTGGACGACCTCTCTTTGTTCTGGTCAACTTCTTGACATGCGTTACATATTATTCATCTTTGTAGCACGAGATGCTAGAAGTACACAGCACAAAAATACAAATGCAATACAACACAGATAAAATGTTCACTGTTACCATGTGTAATTATAAGCTTGCGTTATCAAAATGAAAAATTCAAAGAAACTGTTCATTGCTACCTTGCGAATAATCAAACAAATGTCTTGCTTTATGTGGGATGATGAGACCATATATCAACACAAATATCTTGCTTCCAATTGGATCAGTGAAATAATATAATCTTTGTATCCTATTGGGATCAGTGAAATACTATAATTTTGTAACAAACTAATATATCAGCGGATTAGACTTACTTAAAACCAACAATATATCACATGTAAAAAGACAATATTTTAAACATCAATGTTCAGATGAAACAACTGTCTCCCGTAAGACCTCTCTCTTAATGATTGAAGATATATATCATGTTTGTTTCAAATTGGTGAATAACGGAGTGAATAAAGGAGGTCACACGATAAAAGGCAGTTAGGCAAGAATGAAGCCATATGTTTGGTACTGTTTTTGCTTGTTTGTTGTTTAGTGTTTAAAGTAATTTTCAGTACATTTTAGGCTATGTATGACGGCCGATTTTTGTGGTGGTGGCAGACCACCCACTTTATACTGGGTAGAACTAGTACTGTATACTCATATAAAGCTGTTAAAATGTCTAAATTTACGGTCGACGTCCTTTTAAGCAGAATGAGTGATTTTTCTGAACTTTGTCAGACACATACTAGTATTTCAACGTCGTGAAAAAATTGTAATTGTTCAGCCAACAATAATTTAAGATCAGAAATAGATATTGGATTGATAGATAAACGTATGACATTAAAACAAGATCCTTCGAAAAATAACACAAATGCAATATGCACACAAGATCCGTTGATAAAAAACAAAGGGCCAAAATGGCCCTGCATCGATCACCTGAAGATCTTCGTAATAATTAAAAAAGTGTTCCCTTACAAATTCTGATTGAAGATGTTTTAAGTCTTTCCTTGCGTAAGTCTATGTCAACTTTGACCCCAGGGACTTCAACTGAGCTCTATCCTAAGGAACTTCAACTCAACAAAGCTAACATTTCTGATACTGTCGCTTCTTACCTTGATTTACATCTCTCTATTGAAAATAGCGAAATAATTAGTAAAATCTATGACAATAGAGGTGATTTTAATTTAGATATTGTTAATTGTTTATTTGTCTTTTGGGTTGTATTAGTGTATTCGTGTTTTGGGCTGTCTTCTGTTTTGGGTTGGTGTTTTGGTTTGTATTCGTCGTGTTTTGGTTTGTATTCGCGTTTTGGTTTGTATTCGTGTTTTGGGTTGTATTCTTGTTTTGGTTTGTATTCGTGTTTTGGTTTGTATTCGAGTTTTGGGTTGTATTCGAGTTTTGGGTTGTATTCGTGTTTTGGTTCACTGTTCTGTGAATGCTACAGCTCCTTTCCGACTCTACATTTATATGTCCGTTCTATTTACATGATGTGCCCGGGATTATGTCGAACTATCTAAATAGAAATTGCCTATATGCATCCAGACTGATCACAAACTTATGTATAAATAGATATAAAAATCGAACAGGAAAAGCAGTATTCAAGGACGACAGTCAACCACAAACACACAAAGAAACAAAGAACAACTTTAAAGATGAATAAAAGGCCAAATAAAACATCAAAAATACAAAAAGGTTAGTCCAAATCGTTCTTTAAAATTAAGGCTCAAATGCCGATGAATGTTTTCCACAAGACTTAGAGAATATAGAATGACGGGGATTTCTTTATTTACATTGTATCGTTTTTATGGAATGGCAGTAAGGTAAGGTTTGAAGCACCCTAGAACATGTTTAAACCACCAGGGGCCTACTTTGCCTCTGACCGTTCCAAGGCGGTAGCCCTATTGTCAACCCTTTTGTGTTTGTGATGTCGTTTGTATTGATTATTATTTTTGCCTTCTTGTTTGTCTGTTTGCGTGTTTGTTTCTGTGTTTTGTGGTTGACTGTCCTCCTTGAATGCTACTTTCCCTGTCCGATCTTTTTATATTTCTTGTTTAATAAATTCAATATTAAACCGGCACGCATGTAAGATTACCTCCCTCCCTCCCTCCCTCCCTCGCTCTCTCGCTCGCTCGCTCTCTCTCTCTCCCTCCCTCTCTCCCGCCCTCCCTCCCTCCCTCCCTCCCTCCCTCTCTCTCTCTCTCTCTCTCTCTCTATATAATATATATATATCTGCAATTTATCCCACGCAGCGAAATATGTGTATGTGTGTTTTTGTTTTAGAAGTATAAATAAGTTATTAGTAATTATTATCAATTAAATGATCCGGTGTGACATCGCAACAATTTCAATTGATTTGCTAGTTTTCGCTTGGTGACCATCCCAAAAAGCGAGCAACGTGATCGTCGTGTGCCCGTGTAAATGTACACAGGTAGCAGCTTCGGGCATGTGTAATACTGTTTAAATATTATACCTCACACATGTTAACTCCACATAGACAACAATGTGTAAGTTTTTATTACTGTCTGACGCGGAGGTGATATTGCAGTTTAAAAGTACATCGCAGGGTGATGGTAACAAAAGACAACAACAAAAAAAAACACATGCGCAAATTTGGTGCGCGAATGATTTCGGTATTATTATATAAAAATAAATAGAAAAGTCGAACAGGAAATTCAGCTTTCACAGAACACAGTAAACCTAAAACCACATAAAAGGACAAACATGAATGGGAATGTTTATAAAGAATAAAGTCTTTGTGATGTCACAAACACAAAAAGTGTTGACAATAGGGCTTACGCCTTGGAACGGTCAATGGCAAAGAAGGCCGCTGGGGGTTTAAACCAGGTTCTAGGGTGCACCAAACCTCACACTTACCCTACTGTCATCCCAATAAAACGGGACAGCGTAAATAAAAAAATTCCCGCCATGAGCTATTCTCTAACCAACAAGGCAGCATTAATAGGCAATATAAGTAAAATACAAAGATGCTCGTGTATATATAAATACAAAAAAAACATAGCCTAGAAAGCCACTAAGAAGGTACTCAATGACTTGGCAGAAGCCAGTGCAACGAGAGAATAAAGATTGCAAACATCAAACGTCACCATCCTTTTGGGCTTTAGGTAGACGACATCATAAGGTCCACAGCCTGTCCGGTCATCGCACAATTAAAGAGGAAAGCATAGTGGCGAACTGTAAATAGGTCCACCACCAAGCATGCAGCGCGTTGCAAAATGATAGGGTCATAACCTCTTTTGATAAACCTTTTAACACGTTTAACAAAGATAGTATGAAAGTGATCATGACCAAGGATCTTACGTTTTTAAATCAAGTCACCATAGAAGTCAGGTTGTGATAGTCCTTGTCGCAGAAGAGTTCTTAAATTACTTTTATATTTGGAAAGAAGATCAGGGTTCCGATAATAAAATTGTGCAAAGAGTTTTACGCATGCAGTTTATGGTAACGGTAGTCCTGATGGATTGGGCGATCTGACAACGACATGTCAATGATCAATGTCGTCATGACCTTATATGGTAATATGCATTATGCGAGTCAACATCAAAACCATAACACACACACACTCATGAAACGTCATAGGTACCTTGACTTTGGCGAGAGTTGAACCTTATTGTTTTTGGGTCTAGGCCAACGGTCAAGGTCACCATGACCTTATATGGAGATACGCATTCCGCCAAATAACTTTGTAACCACAACACTTACACTAATGAAACTTCATTGGTACATTGTCCTTGGCCAGAGGAGGAACCCTATTGCTTTTGGGTGACCAGGTCAAAGGACACCAGAATATAAACTATTTGACCTACAATCTTGAAACTTTATACAAATATTCCTTTTAGTTAAACAACATCCTCTATCAGTTTTTTTTTTGTAAGAAGGTGGTCACCTGAAACCTAGGAAATGCTTTTAACATAAAAACGTTAGAAAGCTTTAGGCGTATAATGCCCCGTTAGGCGGCGGCATCCTTGTTATATAGCTTGTAGCCGAGTTGAGGATTTTAATATTCGTAATGTTTGTATAACTCAAAAGCTACTCAATCAGGGATGCCATTACCATGAACGAGTTAGAGAACATAGTCTGTCGGGGATTTCCTTAGCTTTGGTGCACCTAGGAATCATTCTAGCACCTGATGCACCCTAAAACCTGTTGCACCTTAGAACCTTGTTCACCCTAGAACCAAGTGGCACCAAACCTCACACTTACCCTACTGTCATCCCATTAAAACAGGACAGTGTAAATAAAGAAATCCGCGCCATGATCTAATCTCTAACCAACAAGGCAGCATCAATAGGCAATATATGTAAAACACAAATATGCTCGTGTAAATATAATACAAAAAAAACAATAGCCTAGAAAGCCACAATGAAGGTACTCAATGACTTGGCAGAAGCCAGAGCAACATGAGAATAAACCACTAAGGGAACGACAAGAAAGATCATAGACAAACATCAAAAGCCACCGTCTCAATGGGCATTAGGTAGGCTCATCATAGGGTCCATAGCCTGTCCGGTCATCGTACAATTAGAGGAAAACATAGTGGCGAACTGTAAAGGGTCCACCACCAAGCATGCAGTACGTTGCAAAATGAGAGGGTCATAACCTCTTTTGACAAACTTTTTAACAAGTTTAACAAAGATAGTATGAAAGTGATCATGACCAAGAATCTTACGAATTTTATAAATCACATCACCTTAGAAGTCAAGTTGTGATAGTCCTTGTTGCAGAAGAGTCCTTTAATTACTTTTATATTTGGAAAGAAGATCAGGTTTACGATAATAAAATTATATTATGCGAGGCTGTTTAATAAATTCAGTATTAAAAAGGCACGAATGTTAGATTCTATTTATCACATAACTCCAAAAAAAGCCTCATAAGGAACATTTCTTATTGTAGCTGTATATAACATCGTCGTGTGATGACTTATTATGTATGATGACGTCGTGTGTTGACTCGGCTTTCATCGTACAAAACCGAACAACGGCATGTACCTCGTCGATTTCCATAATCCTGTATATTGAACGGTTACGGAAATAGATGACACTATTCCGATGCACACCGTTCTGAACGGAAAAGACCGAACGATAATTCAGCCCCCAGTTATATCACTAGTGCATTATCGACAATATTGAAAGGTGTTATTCCACTCCCACACCGTAAGTTATGTATAAATATATATATCACATTCATGAGTTGTTGATAGTACGAATGTTCACTCTGGCGATATGATTATCGCCCGAATGGTGAGCATTCTCACTAGCACACAATTATACCGAAATCCTTTAAGGGCCAGGAAATTATTCGTTTGCAGTACAAATTTCACATTTCATATTGCCGGATTTCTTTTCAAAACATATAGTATTGGATTGGAAATAATTTAACTAAAATAATTTCTGGTAGTTTATTGAAATCGGTAAAGTACTTTTAAAATTTTTATGAGTTTAAAACTAGCTGTTTCACAATAATGAGCCGATGACGTCGTCACATAAAAAATGTCTGCATACATATTAATTGAAAGGCTGACACATAAAAAGAACGCAAAAAGACAAACATGAATGGCAATGTTAATAAAGAATAAGGCATATGACATCACAAACGCAAACAGGGTGGACATTATGGCTACCGCCTTGGAACGTTCAGTGGCAAAAAAGGCCGCTGTGTGTTTAAACCAGGTTCTGGGGTGCACCAAACCTCACACTTACTGTATCAAGTTTTCTCACTTCTCGATGAAACAAAATATGTTATTCACTTCAAAACAACACAAATACTCTATATATAAAAGTAGATATAAAAATCGATGAAGAAAAGTATCAATTAATGACGACAGTAAACCACAAACATACACAGAAACTAAGAACAATTTTAAAGATGAATAAAAAGCAAGATAAGACATCACACACACAAAAGAGTTGCCAACAGGGCTACAGCCTTGGAACTGTTAGTCGCAAAAAAGGTCGCTATGGGTTTAAACCACGTTCTATGGTGTACCAAACATCACTCTTACTCTACTGTCATCCAAAAAAAACAGGACAGTGTAAATAAAGATATCCCCACCAGGTTATAATCTCTAACAAACAAGGCAACATTCGTATGCAATATAAGTAAAACTCATAACTGATAATGTATATATAATATGTAAAACAAACAACACTAGAAAGCCACAAAGTAAGTACTCAGTGACTTCGCAGAAGCCAGAGAAACAAGAGAACAAACCGTTACGACAAAGGGTACGACAAGACAAGATTAAAGACAAACATCAAAGGATTAGGAACGAAAAAGTACGCGCATCAACGCGCACTAAAGCGGCACATGCGATCAATTTTTTTACTGACACCCTGCTAATGCATTTCTTAATTATATTAGCTCTTTTTCATTAAATCAACAATGTTTACGTGTTCCGAGTACTAACTTTCATACCCTATCCAACCCCTTCTCCAAGAAGAGAAAAGGGGTTGGCTAGGGTATGAAATAAGCCTTAATTTCGGCTTAAATAGTTTGCATATTTAACATTTTTTACTTTTAATAGGCAATTGTAAACGGGTTATCGCATATTTTCTTTAAAATAATGTTTTTAAAAATGTTTTATCGTCGAAATATCCGTTATAAAATCGTGCTAATATAAGCTTTTCCATCGCTTAATGGAATTAAGGCGGGACCGCGTAATGGAGTGTGGAAAGGCCATAAAACAATGCATATTCTCTTGGTTAATTTACGAAATTAGGAACTGAAACCAAAATTATCTCCTCAGCTTTTCGATGCCTTTGTGGCATCAATATTAAATTCTGGAATATTATGGGGATGACAAAATCTAAAGCCATTGAGAGAATACAGTTAACATTTGTAAACTTATTTTGAGTGTTAAACTAACCAAATAGAAGAACAAATATTGGTATAAACTATTGTCTACCATGTCTATAGAGAACAATATATTAAAAGCAATATATAAGGATTTATTACCCAATTGTCATTTGTTTATTCTAAACAGTAACGGTTTTAATAATGTCTGGGATAGTCAAACTGTTTCCTTCAATATTTAAACAAAGATTACTAGATAATGTCATCCACCTATGGAGTTCTAATATAGAAGGCGGTAGAGAATTAACGCTATAGAAGGCCGTGAAAGGAAGCAAAATAAAAACAGTGTTTAATAATAGAACATGGAGATAGTGGAGAGGGAGAACAGGGAGAAACGAAAGAGTATAAATTTGAAACACTAACGATATTGGCGCTGAATATAATTTTATTTCGATTTGTAATACTAACTCTAACATTAGTAACAAATACAGTCCTAAATATTACAAAAAGAGACCAATCATGTTTAAATTTGTGGAATTGTTGCAGTCATCAAACAAAACGATGATCCTTTTAATACTTTAAGTAAATGCTTGTATTAAAGCTATCGATATCAAGGCGGTAGCCGTACTGTCAACTATTTTGTGTTTGGGATATCTTATTTGGCCTTTTATTCGTCTTTAAATGTGTTCTTTGTTTCTGTGTGTGTGTGTGTGTGTGTGTGTGGTTGACTGTCGTCCTTGAATGCTGCTTTTCCTGTTCGATTTTTATATCTATAGTAACAGACTAAAAATCTAGGTATCTTATTTAAGAACATCCGCGTTTGTCATTTACACATATATATGTGTATTTTTAAGTTCAATTTCTTTGGGTTTAAATAACACTGTTACATGTGTGTATATTGTAATTGTCATATATTTGCAATAATGACAAGTCAGTAGAAGTATTTATCTATATATCTATCTTAAAATAAAAACATACAAACGTACATTACATTTCTATCACCTTGCAATATCAACCTCTCGTCAGGTAAGACATTACGCTTTTTTGTCTATGGGGATTTAGCATAGGCGTTTTATGTGAGGTATAATAATCTACTTTGAAGCCATACAGATTGGGTTTTGTGATCCCAAAGGATCAGTGGTTATAACATAAAAAACTCTATACTATTAAGTGTTTTTTTAGTTCTCGTTAGAAAAGTCGTTTTTTTCCCCGTCGTAGGTGAGTGAGGGTCGGGCATCCATCTCACTGTCACACCTTATAAAAAACAGTAAGTAACAGTCATTATTATATAAATGTATGAATGTTCTGTTTACGTCATTATTATACAGGATATTGGCAATACTTACATTTTATCCAGTTTAAAACATTTTAAAAAATATACATTTGATTTAGTTATATAACGTGTATATTAAGTTGTTGGTTTTGTCCACCAGCAAAAAAGAAACGATTGTTTTTAAATGTTGATGTCAAAGAACACTTTTTAAATAAAACATTCTATTAGAACGAATCTTTGCCAATGTTTTCTTTTTTATAAAAACAATGGATCATAATTATAATGTGCTATTACTGTTCTAAAACCGACAAATGTCCCCTATACATGCCACTGCACCTTTCTTATTCATTTTTGCTCGGCTTTTTCGAAAGCTATTGTCATCACATGCTTGTCATCTGCGCCTGCGTCGTCGTCTGCGTTCGGCTTAAAAAAGAGTATGAGAGTGGACCTTTGGAAACGCCCGAACATGACACATACGAAATATTGCAGTCTCGGTTTGATTGAGACTGTTCATGAACGGTAGTGAAATCTGCTAGCTATCGCTTAAAGATTGTACCACTTACAAAGAGCAAATTAACTATACTCTGAAAAAAGGACAAAACACAATACAAAGAGTGGTGAAGACAGGATTACCAATTTGGAACGGTCAGTAGGCAGCATGGATCACTGGTTAGCTTAAATCGATTTTAAGTGTACACAACCTCGCTATTATCATGCCTTCAGCTCTTAAATTGACAAGACAGTGTAAATAAAAGTATATCCCATGAAAAGGAAATATCTAACAATAAAGTCCACATCCAGAAAAATTAGGAAGCGATACATGTATACGTTATTGTAAATATATATATATAAACATAATTAGAAACACCTCAAGATGTATCCATAATTGTACAGCAGTTGCAGCCAAACAGAAAACAAATCTAGGGTACGACCAGAAAACCGAAAGGGACGAAACTTCATGCAACAACCTCTCCTTTCAGGGTTTCAGAAGGTGCAATTACGAGGTTGTTTCTCACAAGAGAAACGTGAAGCGGCGTAGTCAATAGCTGTAGACGTATCCTTTTCTGACAAATTTCCTGATTAATTTTGTAAAGTGGTCAGGAAATCAGTCAGAACCCTATACTTTGCGAAGTTTATAGATCACATCTCCATAGAATAACGGTTGTGATATTCCTAGTCACAAAAAAAGCATTTAGGTTGGTGTTGTACTTTACCAGTAGGTTTGCGCTGGCGATAGAACTTCGAGAAAGATCTACGTAGTTTATGATAACGAAAACCTTGCTAAAGAAGTTTACTTGTAATAGCTTGATTTAGATAATTGAAATCCTTAACAACGCTACATGCATAGCAAAACGAATTAGCTGGGAGATATAAACCCCACATGATGTAAGCTTGTTGGCTAAAGATTGTATGTCAGTTCGTTTCTCCGAAAATACTTCACATAATGGATAGAAACTTCACATCATTAGACAATAACGTACAGCTACGTTGTTCTATATTTTAACAAAAGTATGGCCCCTTTTATATATAAGTGCAATATGCCCTTCAAAGTTGTTTCCCAATAAATTAAAAAGGCATATGAAGACTGGAAATCGAGCGTCTGCACCGACAGGCGGTGCTTCATTTTAGCTTAACCAATTTTAAAGATGTCCGACATTTCGGGGGAATATATAGTTGTCATCCTGTCCGTATGTATGTCCGTATGTATGTATGTCCTTCCGCCCCGCTTTCTTATCCACTCAACTCCTCCTACGTTTTACATCCGATTTTCATGTAACTTCACAGGAAGTATTTGTTGACTAAATCTTAACTATAGATAACTAATCTCTCACTTTTGTAGAATGTTGATGTGATACACGGCAATCTTGAAGTCGTTAAGTGAATATGTATGGGTGGGTGTGTGCGTGCGTGCGTTTGGTTCAAATGTTTATAGTCCTTTCGCCTTTTAACCAATAGGACTTTTTAAAGGTACAATAGTACAATAGAGTCTGGACTGACCAAACATGAAGTCTAACACACCGATTTATAAGTCCAGTATAATTTTGACTTTAAATCTTCTTGCATGTGTTTAAATTAAATGTAATACAATTTGGAGTTTTCAACTATTCTTCGTTATACTATCATATGTTTAAAAATATCATTTGTGCAGTCTAATCAACAATTAGTAATATGTTAAAACGATTTACTTTAAACTATTCAATTAATTATTAATAATGATTTGCAATTATGCGAATTATATAGAAAAACACGGGACCTTGTGAGCATTTTTTTTTAGAGAATGTAACATGGCGGCGATATCTTTATCAACACTGTCCCGGCTTATTGGGAGTGACGTTTGGTGAACCCTAAAAACGACAGACGCCCTTTTTGCCACTAACCGTTCCAAGGCGGTAGTTCAATTGTCAATCCTTTTATGTTTGTGATGTCGTGTCTTGCCTTTTAGTCATCTTTAAAACTGTTGTTTGTTTCTATGCATGCTTTGGTTGACTGTGGTCATTGAATGCAACATTTCTTGTTCGATTTGTATGTCTACTTTCGTGAAATAATAAAGATTAGGCTATTAGTACCGGTCAACTAAACATAGTGGTCAATGGTTTACCAGTATACCATATTCATTCTGTATCTCTATGGTACACGTTTCCGTTACAATTGACGATTATAATGCGTGTTGGTTACGCATTAATTAATAAAAATATATACTTACAAATAGGTTAAAATGAGAAGAAAAAATGATTAAAAAGGGATAGGAAATGCGGAAGGAAGATATTTTTAGTCATTAATTGCGTGATAGGCCTTCAACATCAGTTCTGTCTGGCTACAGTACCGGCCCCTGAAAAATCACCAAACCAGCATAGCACCGAGAATCACTAGAACCTAACAAACTATCAACTGGACTGGGTTTAGAATAACAGTTTGGAAAGCTCCTGTGTTTAAGATACCAAATCAGGACCCTCAGCCACAGTGGCTGGTAGACTATTCCAACGACAAACAGTTCTTGAGGAAAAAAAATAATTGAGTAGTCGCTGGAAGAAGTTAACTCCAAATTTCAGAGAGGGATACGACCTGGTGCGAGATAATGCAGGTTTCAGGAATTCGGATACTGGTATGTCCACTACCTCGTGAATAATTTTAAAGAGCATAGTGAGATGGCTCTTTGAAAGTTTTGACTTTAGGTTTACCCATTCTAGGTGATCCAACATAGATGTGGCACTGCTAGTGTTCCTATAGCGGTTGATGATTTACCATGACGCCCAACACTGGACCAGATGTTCTCTTGGGTGTGAGGGCTCCAAATAGTAGAACAGTACTCTAGGGTAGGTCTTACTAAGGAGAAGTATGCCGAGGACTTGATCTGTTCGTTGGAAATCCTCAGATTCCTTCTCAAGAATCCTAATTTACTGTTCTCCTTCTTCACTGTTTTGTCGATGTGGAGGCTCCAATTCATGTCTGTTTGCATTTCTACCCCGAGGTAGTTTGACGAATCTGTGGTTTCAAGGTCTTGACCCTTGAGTAGGCTTCAGAGACTACAGGTGATCTTGATCTAGAGACACTGTGGGTGCTGCATATGTCTGGGTGGAAATCCATGCCCCACATCCTTTCCCATTCGGCGAGTCAATCTAGGTCATCCTAGGGCATCCATATGTTCTGAAAGGAGTCCTGTACTTGCAATTTGTTCGTCAACATAAGAGTCTTGCACTTGGAGAAAGCACAAATAATAAATAAAACATATTCATTCGAAACAATTTCGTTGTACGGTTTTCTTGTAACAGTACATGTGATGTGAGATATATTCAATACTATAGCGTGTGATTATCACACTCTTGAGAGTGACAACTGTGATTAAGGTCCATGATATTACACATTATGCGTGTGTGACGTGAAACCACGTATCGCGGTTAAAGATGAAAATTGTCCTAAATCAACAAATCCGCTGTTGATATGTTTTTAATTATTAAATATCATTATAAATACGATGTTTACTATGTTACTGATGTATGCTTAGTGAAAATATGTTTTTAAACATAAAAATCGAAAAGGCGAACAGGCATTGCTAAAAAATCGAAAAAAATCAAAGGGGGAAAACTCTTCCTCGGGTAACCGGAAGTGACGTCATTGGGAACAAAAAAAGCCATTAGTACATAGGGAAAGCACGCAAAAACAGTATAGTGTGTATGAAAATATCGGAATTTTATCGAAATTCTGACAGTAAGTTACCGGCAACACCGCATATCTTGGAATATACACTACTCAACTTTTATAATCGGTAACCCAGTTGTTTTTGTTGAAAAAAACACAAATACTAAAAGCTGGAAATCACCGAAACACATACCAATATTTTTTTTAAGTTTATTAACAATTGTAATCTGAAATCATAATTTTCCAGATTACATTGTTGATAAACTTAATAAAATATTGGTATGTGTTTCGGTGATTCCAGTTTTTAGTATTCGTGTTATTTTCAAAAAACCTGGCGGCCGATTATAAAAGTTGAGTAGTGTACACTAAGCGCGAAATGCAGCATATTCCGAATGCCATGGACATGGTCTAATTCTTGTACATTAATACGAGCGTCAGATAATAAGGACTTTACTTTTACCGAAAAGTAGACATTGAAAAAATATTAGTACATGTTTATTTTTCACATAATTGATGAAAAAAAACAACAAAAAAACAACAACATAATAAATGACACAGCAGTCTAATTTATATAGTACCAGGGAGTATATATATGCCATAAGTCCCCGCCACCTGGCGACCAAAACACTGGAGGAGTGGCTCTTATTAGATTTGGATTTGCAGTATGACACGCTCTCCACGTGCCCCCCAGCTAACAATATACCACACACCGACTAATCAACCTATTGCGGTGCCCTATTGAAGTATATCCCCTAATTTGAGGTACATACGTCGGTAAATGACAAAAGAACGCACCAATAAGGGAAACATAGTTTTATGACACATTTCCTGTTTATTGCAATTCCGTGAGCGGTGCAATACCGCCGCGGCGAGCCGCGTACTGCACAAGACGGATATATGATACGGATATATGATGCGTGGGAAACTAGTTTATCGCGCACAAAGAGATAAACATACTATGATCTAAATAATATAGTCAAATGTATTATGAGCACGATATTATGTATTATGCACGTGTAGAGATCGAAACAACAGACCCAACAGATCAAAGTTACCATAATATGAAAAGTATATATTGTAAGACACCTATTTCACTTATCGCATGAGCTGAGAGCCGTTATTGTTTTGCCATAAAACATTACTAAACTAATATTATAGTTAGTAAAATTATCAATTTTCTCCCTTGTATTTTGTCATTTTTGTTAAATCCAGAGACCGATATATGCAGACGGACGGCGATATATAAATAGATATAGATCTATAACACTATTGGCAGAAGAGGGTATATAGTTAAAAAATAAATAAACCTACAAAATATATATTGAAACAAAGACACATGTTGTGTTTCCTTCACCGGATTGATTTACATTTATATGCTGAACCTTTTTTTAGCAATCTTTTGAAAAAAGCGGCTACATTATATTAGCTCTTGACTGATTCACGTAAGGACGCATGCTTCTAATTCAACAGTTAAACAGTCTAAGACTATATACCTTTCTACAATTTAGCATACGTATACCTGATAAAATGCTAAGAAAATAGAACAAAAACGTTTTTGTTTACCTCATTTATTAATTTACTCCTCAACGCCGGTTGAGTCGGCGAATAAAACTTGCTCGGAGACGGCGGGGTTAGGCACTTCTCATTTTTTGTAATATTGTTGGTACTGCTGTTTTTTTAATCGGCATGGCCATTTGTTCTCCAAATTCAACGAAAAAGAACCCAAAGGATGGACTTCCCACGAATCCAACTCAAAATGTTACAACAAACTCGCGCGTCTTTCGAAGGTTCCCACTTTTTTGAGAAGACGGGCGATTTTCGTCGGCAACGGTCCACCCACACTTCAAATCTTAATCATTAACCTGATTTAGAACACGAAATAAACTGATATTATTATACTGTCCTTTTGTATGTACACGTTTGCACCCATCAACAGTACACGGCATTTTAACACGTACCATAAAACGTAATCCTACATAGACAATGCAGACTTAATGGAGCCGCTAATCGCTTTGTACCAATGACGTCACAGGTCTCTCGACACTTACCGGTCTTCAAAAAGGGCGAAACTCGGAACGTGTGCGCTATGATGTATAATTGGCTACTATGACAAAACGGGACAACCAATAAGTGTAATATTTGAACAGATTGTATATTATATACATATATTTCAGAATGTATACTTAAATGACACGCTATATTTCACCTTTAAGTGTGATTTGATTTAAGGACATATTTCGAGCCTATTTGTTTTGGGTGGGGGGAGAGAATTTCTATAGGTAACTGTAAATCACTGTTAGCCATACAGTTACATAAGCAAAGTGGGATATTCAATTTTTCTTCAGATTATGAGGCCCACCCAATAAAGCATTTGTGACCAGAACACATAATAACACATTAAATAATGTTGTATATGTATTGTGTTTCGCTCCGATTTTTAGTCTAAAACAATTAAGAAATAACGGATAAGTTTTGTATTCAAAAGCTAAATAAAGAACATATATTTCTTCATTAAAGTAAATTACAAAGTATTGTTAAGCCATTCTTACCCTCAATATAGAAATGCTATACAAATAAGAAAACTAAGAGCGGGCCTCAATTTATTACCTGAGTTGATCAGTCTTCATGCATGCTGGCTGTAAATATTCAAGCTTCCCATGCTTTTTCAATGAACAAACTGGCCTTGGGAAATGTGTCCTTAATTTGATATAATATGTGCATTTATAATGAATATCATCGTGTATATTAAATATATGTTATGCTATTACCTTTCATTTGAATGATCTATTGTTATGTGTGTTTTATTTCTATGTCTCATGTTGTTGCATTGTTCATTGAATTGAAAATGTTATTTTGATTCATTGAAATTAATTCTGTGTATGATTTACAATTGCATTCGTCCATTTATTGCATGTTATTACGCACTGAACATTTGCTCAAATTAAATACAGATGAAATAAATTAATAAATGACGGAAGGAAGGAAGGAGGGAAGGAAGGAATGAAGGAGGGAACGCACGCACGACCGCACGCACCGCATGCATGTACGAACGTAAACCAATGAATAAGTAAATAAGTAATTAAAATAAACAAATACTTGAATAAAGTACCGCATGTTTACGGTCTTAATTCATAAAGAACCCCGCAATAGTTTGCAAATGTGCAGTGAAATATTAAACATAATCTTAAATTGAGAAAGTTATTACTTAAATGTTTTAAGAACAACATTGTAAACCTGAGGTTGCCTTGGAAACGTCACGTACATCAACGTTCAATCCACAAATGAGACAGACAGGTGTCTTTATTTGAAACGTGATTGTATTACATTGTTCGCATTGTGGTGCGAATGTACTATTGTAATGTTATTAAAGTGCGAATCTATCAGGTTTGAGGTTAAACTAAGGCAAACATTTCATAATAAAGATGGTATTATGTCGTATGACTTTCATATTAAGTTAATGCATAGAAAATGTTGATATGTCATAAAACGTGCTTGTTTCTTAGTAGTTTAAATATTGTTTCTCTTGTTAACTTAGTGTAAACTTCCATTTAAGTGGATCGCTGTGGTCTAGTGGTAGAGCGTTAGACACATGATGGAAAAGTCGGGGGTTCGATCCCCGCCATTACCATATGTTTTGTCCCCGAGCACGATGCCTTACTAGTATCTGCATTTGTTTCGTACTGGTTCTACAAAGGAAGACATCGACAGTGATTTAATTAAGTTCGTTGACCTTTTCATTACAACTGATGTGATATGAATAAGTTCAAACTAAACTAAACATCCATTTAACTTACAGTTATTGATTGAGTACTGACATATCATAACTTGAACAAAAGCCGTTTTGTAGTACTTTAGTTTTGGTAAATTGTAAACCTTCTTAATGATGAGAAACCCGTTCCTGGTTAAAATGTATTAATGAAGGAAGGTGTCACACCTACACTATCGTCTGGTAGTTTGTCCTTGATCGTAGCGTCTCCGTGGTCGACGGGTTAACGACGTTGCGTTGTAAACCATCTCGCCTCTCACCACCGCGGTTTCGAATCCCACTGGGAGCTCGACTTGTAACTGAGGAAGGGAAAGCGGGAGGTGTACAGTACTGGTTCTACCCAAGAAAGGTGGGTGGCCTTCCTCCGCTACAAAAAAAATCGACCGTCATATATAACCTTACATGTGTTGAAAATGACGTAACAAATCATACAAACAAACAAATTGTCCTTGATCTTAAAGTGGTATTTTTTAACAGAAGGCAACAAGGAATATATAAACACAAAACACAAGTAGATATAAAACTAGAACAGAAAATGTAGCAATCAAGGACCATAGTCAACCACAACACGCACAGACACAAACAACAACTACAAAGATGAATAAAGGGTAAGATACTTCAACACAAACATGAAAGGATTGAAAAGTCCGTTATGTTTGCATGATGTCTATATTTTCACATAATATGTAAATGGTAGTAAATGTTAAACACCAATGTTAAAACTCTCTGTCTCTGTCGCTCTCTCTCTCTCCCTCTCTCTGGCATAACGCGGATGCCTTATATACGTTACGCAATACCTAACCAAACATACAGTCTATTAGTCTATTACTCATCAAGCCCAGTCGTCGTGGCTTTGAAGTAGAATACCGCTTAAGTAAGTTAGGGGCGTGAGATGTTTTGCACCTCATATCACCCCTCACGAACAGACTCAATAAACCGAGTCTGCTACTTTACTCTCTTGTTTGAGTTTGTTGCTTCCAAGGTATCCGCTTTTCAATATTTATTAACAGCCGCATTTTCCAGCTCAGGGCTCAAATTTAGCACTTTTATCAATTAGCATTTGTTTTCGCAAGTTGATAAAAAATTAACTGACATATTATAGCTTACTCTAGTTAATAATTACGAATAACATTTTTAATCACCATGTCTTAACAATCCTCCGCTTTTGATTGTAAGAGCCAAGGTTTATGAGACCATATTATTCGCCGCAGACCGCTAATACAAAAGCCTACGGAAAAAATGAAATTGAGATGCCTACAGTTAAAGAAACTCAAGATTTCAGCATTATTTTTCTGTGAATCGCAGAACATTTTACATTGTTATGCAAGTTAAGGGAAATAACTTTTGTTTAGTATAATTTCAATTATATATCAATATTGCTCGGAAGAAAATCGGAAATGGTGATACATTCGCGTTAAACAGATTTCCAGCATGTTGTATTGTATATTCCCAAACACCCTGCTTAAAATCTGTGTAAATGATATAATTATCATTTCGACTTGTTATTGATTGCCTATTAACTATACTCACCGAAAGTACCCTCGTTTTGAAGGTATTCTTATACGCCAGTTTTTGAGGGCGTAGAACAGCTTGACCAACGTTTTAATTGGTGTTTTCAAGCACACTTCATTGAGTACTAAATATTCCTTTAAACAGTTTCAATTTTTCCCAAGCAATACTCTCTTATTGATGCTATGGTAATATTAAAGGGAGGTAATTTAACGATTTTTGATACTCAGAAGCTGCTTCCTACACAGTGTTGTGTTTTTAGGCGAATTTTTCGAAAGCAACATATAGAGAATATTGTCTTGGACAAATTGAGGTAATGTTTGTAGCTTTTCAAAAAAATATTTCCTTTGGTGGTGGTTGATCTAAATATTCTATATACATCGTTTATTATTTCCTGTTTTGCTGTCTATATAATAAGGGAAAGAAAAGGGGGTGCTTTTTTGCTCAGTATAATTATAATTTTGGCTTATTATTGATTCCCTATTAAAGATGAACATTGTCCTAAATCAACAAATCTGCTGTTGATATGTTTTCAATTATTAAATATAATTACAAATACGATGTTTACTATTCTATTGATGTATGTTTAGTGAAAATATGATGTTAAAGATAAAAATCGAAAAGGCGAACAGGCATTGCTAAAAAAGCAAAAAAAATTCTAAGGGGGAAACTCTTCCTCGTATAACCGGAAGTGACGTCATTGGGAACAAAAAATACATTAGTACATAGGAAAAGCACGAAAAAACAGTATAGTGTGTATGAACATGTCGAATTAAACTGTTTTTATCGAAATTCTGACAGTAAGTCTCCGGCAACACCGCATATCTTGGAACATATACACTACTCATCTTTTATAATCGGTAACCCAGGTTTCTTGAAAATAACACAAATACTAAAAGCTGGAAATCACCGAAACACTTACCTATATTTTATTAAGTTTATTAACAATGTAACCTGAAATCATTTTTTTCAGATTACATTGTTGATAAACTTAATAAAATATTGGTATGTGTTTCGGTGATTTCCAGTTTTTAGTATTCGTATTATTTTCAAAAAACCTGGGTGACCGATATAAAAGTCAGTAGTGTACAATAAGCGCGAAATGCAGTATATTCCTAATGCATGGACGTGGTCTAATACTTGTACATTAATACGAGCGTCATATAATAAGGACTTTACTTTTACCGAAAAAATATATTTAGTTTGTGTTTATTTTTCACATAATTGATAAAAAAATCAATAAAATCAAAACAACATAATAAATGACACAGCATCTACTTTCTATAGTACCAGGGAATATATATATATGCCATAAGTCCCCGCCACCTCGTGACCAAAACACTCGAGTAGTGGCACGTATTATATTTGGATTTGCAGAATAACACGCTCTCCACGTGCCCCCAACTAACAATATACCACACACCGACTAATCAACTATTGCGGTGCCCTATTGAAGTACAGCCTAATTACATACGTCGGTATATGACGCAACATTTAGTGAAACATAGTTTTATGACACATTTCCTGTTTATTGCAATTCCGTGCGCGGTGTAATACCGCTGCGGCGAGCCGCGTACTGCGCAAGACGGATATATGATGCGTGGGAAACTAGTTTATCGCGCACAAAGAGATAAACATACTATGATCTAGATAATATAGCCATTATATAAAATGTATATCTTGTAAGACACTTATTTTACTTATTGCATGAGCTAAGTTTGCCATAAAACATTACTGAACTAATATTATAGCTAGTAACATTATCAATTTTCTGCCTTGTATTTTGTCATATATTTTTTAAATCCAGAGACCGATATATGTTGACGGACGTCGATATATAAATAGATATAGATATATAACACTATTGGCAGAAGAGAGTATAATAAATATATATTGAAACAAAGACACAGTGTTTCTTTCACCGGATTCATTTTAATTTATATGCTGAACCTTTTTTTAGCAATTAATCTTTTGAAAAAGACGGCTACATTATATTAGCGCCGTCAGCTCTTGACTGATTCACGTGAAGACGCATGCTTCTAATTCAACAGTTAAACAATCACGGTGTATATATAGATCTAAGACTATATACCTTTCTACAATTTAGCCTACGATTACCGGATGAAGTGCTAAGATAATAGAATAAAAGCTTTTATGTTACCTCATTTATTAATTTACTCCTCAACGCCGGCGAATAAAACTTGCTTGGAGACGGCGGAGTTAGGCACTTCTCATTTTTGTAATATTGTTGGTATCGCTGTTTTTTTTAATCGGCATGGCCGTCTGTTCTCCAAATTCAACGAAAAAGAAACCAAAGGATGGATTTCCCACGAATCCATCTCAAAATATTACTACAAACTCACGCGTCTTTTGAAGATTCCCACTTTTTTGACGAGACGGGCGATTTTCGTCGGCAGCGGTCCACCCACACTTCGAATCTTAATCATTAACCTGATTTAGAACACGATAGAAACTGATATTATTATATAGTCCTTTTGTACGCACACGTTTGCACCCAGCAATAGCACACGTCATTTTTAACACGTACCATAAAATGTAATCCTACATAGACAATGCAGACTTAATGCGGAGCCGCTAATCGCTTAGTACCAATGACGTCACAGGTCTCGTGACACTTACCTGTCTTCAAAAAGGGCGAAACTCGGAGCGTGTGTCCTATGAGGTTTAACTGGCTACTGTGACAAAACGGGACAACCAATAAGAGTAATATTTGAACAGATTGTATATTGTATACATATATTTCAGAATATATTCTCAAAATACACGCCATATTTCACTTTTAACTATATTATGCCTAAAACATGTCTCATCAATCATGTAAACTAGAATGATTTTAAGCACTTGCATTGAAATTATCTTACTCCATGACCAGGCAGACGGCAGAAGAACAATAGAATTGAATTCAATTGGATTTTATAGTCGCACCAACAGCTAAGGTCATATGGCGACTTTCCAGCTTCCACTGGTGGAGGAAGACCCCAGGTGCCCCTCCGGGCAATTTTCGTCCACGGGCGGGCACCTGGGTAGAACCATCGACGTACCGTAAGCCAGCTGGATAGCTTCCTCACATAAAGATTCCTAGGCCCCTGAGGGATCGAACCTACAGCGGTGAGGGGCAAGTGATTGCAAGTCAGAGACTCTAACCACTCTGCCACGGACGCCCCGAAGAAGAACAATAGAAGACACAACAAGACATGATTCAAAACAAACATTACACATTACCTAACCTGTACAGAATTTAGATAGAAGTCATCACACCGTCCACAATATGTGGGGTCATCGCGCAAGAAAAGCGGAAAGCATAGTGGCGGACTGTAAATGGTTGCACAACGACAGGGTCATAATTTATTTGCATAAACTTCTGGACATGTTTAACCATGATTGTATAAAAATGATCATGAGCAAGAATCTAACGAAGTTTGTAAATCATGTCACCAAAAATGTGAGCTTGTGACAGTCATTGTAGCAGAAGAGTTCTTAATTAAAAGTTTATCAAGTACAAATATTACCGGACTGGCACTATACTGTTTCATATCTGATTAGGCTTAAAAGCATAAACGCAAAACAATCATACCTTTAAATGTATATTCTTACGTTTGTCTGCAAATATATCTACTCATAACTCAGCTGTTAACCGAATACATGTTTCACAGTTTATTTTGTAAACCTCGATGTTTATAATATTTTTTCCCGGAATCATTTCTTATACTTTTATGACGAATCTTATACCAGCCCATTATGATATTACTTCGAGAGAATAACATCTGTTGCATTTTTTATTACTCTCAGATGATTAATTATAAAGATGATTTGAATACCTATCATATCAATTTCTGGTAATACTGACGCTTTATTAGATAAATTGTCCTCCTTTCAAAACAGAGCATAACTAGAAATTGTTATTGTCCATGGGACAAAAACGTATGGCTCCCCCACTCGCCCGAACAGACATAATTGACGACTCTAGGTCCAACTGTTCTTTATTGATCTGAGATCGTTTTGATATTCAATATCCCTGTGACTGTATCTACTATCTGTATCAGTAAGGCCACATAAAAAATATGTGTGGTTCAAGTAACCCTACCGACCCTATTTTTTTAAAGGGCCGACCCTAAAACTTCTTATGCAAAAATTAAAAAAAAAAAAAATCAAAAAAAATCAAAAATCAAAAAAAAAAAAAAAATTAATAAAAAAGAATTAAACAAAAAATTAAAATTAAAAAATATTTAAAAAAAAAAAAAATTAAAAAAAAAAAATCAAAAAGAAATCTAAATTAAAAAAACCAAAAAAAAATAGGGGTCATCTACTGGTCATGACCAACCATCCTTCTAAGTTTGAGGACCCTAGGTCCAACCATTCTCTAGTTATTGATCGGACATAGTTTCACCGCAACCTTGACCTTTGACCTAGTGACCCCAAAATCAATAGGGTCATCTACTGGTCATGATCAACCATCCTTCCAAGTTTGAGGACCCTAGGTCCAACCATTCTCTAGTTATTGATTAGACATCGTTTCACCGCAACCTTGACCTTTGACCCCAAAATCAATAGGGTCATCTACTTGTCATGACCAACCATCCTTCCAAGTTTGAGGACCCTAGGTCCAACCGTTCTCTAGTTATTGATCGGACATCGTATTAATAGTCGGTCACCACGACCTTGACCTTTGACCTAGTGACCCCTCTACTTGTCATGACTAACCGTCGTTCCAAGTTTGAGGACCCTAGGTTCAACCGTTCTCTAGATATTGATCGGACATCGTTTTGATAGTCAAGGTCACCGCGACCTTGACCTTTGACCTAGTGACCCCAAAATCAATAGGGGTCATCTACTTGTCATGACCAACCATCCTTCCAAGTTTGAGGACCGTAGGTCCAACCATTCTCTAGTTATTGATCGGACATCGTTTGTGACACAGACAGACCTACGGCCTTGACCTTTGACCTAGTGATCCCAAAATCAATAGGTGTCATCTACTTGTCATGACCAACCATCCTTCCAAGTTTGAGGACCGTAGGTCCAACCGTTCTCTAGTTATTGATCGGACATCGTTTGTGACACAGACAGACCTACGGCCTTGACCTTTGACCTAGTGACCCCAAAATCAATAGGGGTCATCTACTTGTCATGACCAACCATCCTTCCAAGTTTGAGGACCCTATGTCCAACCATTCTCTAGTTATTGATCGGACATCGTTTTGATAGTCAATGTCACCGCAACCTTGACCTTTGACCTAGTGACCCCAAAATCAATAGGGATCATCTACTTGTCATGACCAACCATCCTTCCAAGTTTGAGGACCCTAGGTCCAACCATTCTCTAGTTATTGATCGGACATCGTTTTGATAGTCAATGTCACCGCAACATTAACCTTTGACCTAGTGACCCCAAAATCAATAGGGGTCATCTACTTGTCATGACCAACCATCCTTCCAAGTTTGAGGACCCTAGGTCCAACCATTCTCTAGTTATTGATCGGACATCGTTTTGATAGTCAATGTCACCGCAACATTGACCTTTGACCTAGTGACCCCAAAATCAATAGGGGTCATCTACTTGTCATGACCAACCATCCTTCCAAGTTTGAGGGCCCTAGGTCCAACCATTCTCCTCTAGTTATTGATCGGACATCGTTTGAGACACAGACCTACAGACACGCAGACAGACAGACAGAAAGCACAAAAACAATATGGCTCCCCTATCACACTTTGTGTGGGGGAGCCATAATTATTCAGCTCGCACGACACAAAACCAGCACTACCAACACACCTTTAACTGTTACCATCAAAGCAACAAGGGGGAAATATTGCCCCGGCAAATCTTTCCGACACTACCTTACTGTAAAAGGGAACATCACAGGTCCATAAGTCAATCCAACATGGCTTTAAAGAAATGCATTTCGTTTATTGGCTTAATCCAAGCTTACAATCACTCATTCCGAACTGGGACCTACTCACAAGCTGCACTTTCAGGCAGGTCACCAGATCAAATTCAAACTATGTGTCGCTGGCGATCTTCAACATTCAAAAAATACATCAGAAATAATTCAGTTAATGCTAATTGAATCCCTCCGTACTCAAATTCAATCAATCACAATGTGCTTGTATCAATTTTTTGAGATATTTTCTATTTTCTTCAGAGATTGATATCGTGTAGTGTGTCAATTTTCTCTGGAGGAAGATAAATGTTTTAGAGTGTTTGTTTTGTTTTTTGCATTGCGGTAACATCTTTTTCAATCTCTCAATTGAAGGGCAATATCGTGTTGTATGTAGGTCTTCATATTACATTCAATAATCTGGTACAATTCGGCAATATCGTGTTGTGTGTTGCCGTGTTAACAACCTCTGAGATGCTTCAGCTGTTAACTTATATGTAAATCCATACATTTTTCAGTATTGAGACATTGTATTTGTGTAATTTGCTTCTTGCAAATGAATACATCATGTGTTTGTTTTACATGTTTAAGTTGTTTTAAGCTGTATTATAAATTTGATTTTGCTTTGCTTTTTGTTATGTTGCGAATTGCATAGTTAACTTTTCCTATTTCGCGTATTTAGTTTTCCCTTACTGGGGCTATATTCTTATTTTAGGTTGTAGATATAGTCACTATGCATGGCTACTCTTTAGGCCAGTCATTGTGTGCAGTCAATACGCCCGCCTATTGTTATTTTTTTTATCAACTATAATGTGTGTGGCCTGTATAATGTTACAATATATGACCTTCAGTACTTGAACTGCGTTTAATTTCATGTATAATTTCAAAGACGGATATCTTGTTGTGTATCTGTTTTTGTGTATCTACTCTTCAAGCACACTTTTTGTATTACTTTGCCAGCATACTAGAGAATTTGATTTTGTTTCGTTTTTCTTTCATGTATTATGTTCATCTGCTCAGCGACTTGAGAAAGTTTCAACTCTACATCTCATGCTAAATTTCCAAAATAATAATAATATCACTAATAATAATATCACTAATAATAATAATATCACTAATAATAATATCACTAATAATAATAATATCACTAATAATAATAATATCACTAATAATAATATCACTAATAATAATAATATCACTAATAATAATATCACTAATAATAATAATATCACTAATAATAATATCACTAATAATAATAATATCCCTAATAATAATATCACTAGTAATAATATTACTTATAACACCTTAAAATAAAATAATAATATGTTTATAGTTCTGTGATATTTTTTTTTTATTATTATTATTATTATAAACTCGCAACACTTATTGTTTACTTTCGTTTACCTTATTCATTCGGGGATTGTTTGCTCTTATCCAGCTCGAGTTATTTACGTTTATTTACGCTGAGGAGTTGAGCATGGGGAGAGAACTTGACAGTCTCTTGGCCAGATTTAGGGCGTATAATCCTGATATACGTGAATATCGTGTTGTTTATATACTATACTTAGACTTGAACTCTGCTTTATATTTAACATTATGACTTTTCCATGTGTATAATCCCGTTTCATTCATATACATATATGTACACACACATATATTTGTATACAATGTAATATGTCGCACAGGTACCCTTTTCGGTTGGACTTTGTTTCGTGGGTTTCGTATTGTCCAACTTTTTGGACTTAGTATCGGTTATGTTCTATCAATACTTTTATGAAATCAAAATTTTACAAAGTATTTAGTAATCCGTCCGTCCGTCCAAGAGTCGGACAAATTCAACATAATCAGCGTTGTCTTTTGCTTATTTACTTCCCACTTTCTCTTAAAATAAGTCCAAAAATGTAACTCAAGTGTACCTGTGTCTATAAAGCCTCGGAGCTTAAGGCGATATAAAACAAACATTTTTCCTAATAGGAAAAAGAAATAGATATCGCTTAAGCATACTTTCTATATTACTTCATTATGTTCTACATATTGATGCACGGAGACCGTTTTCTATAGTCGGCAGCCCTGCTGCTCCTACACTTAATTTTCCTCTTTGAGACGACGTTGTTTTTCCAGAACGGTTTATTCGTGGTTTTTACTTCACCACCGACTCTTTCTTTCAAGGGCGTGTACGTCTAGAAGCGTTTTAAAGCCACCCTTTCCAGCCCTACCACTCATCTTTCTCCGTGCATCTTATGTGTTCATGTTTGTTATTACAGAAATTACAGTTTTACATGCTAGTACTTTGTGCTACTTCCATCTTTTGATATTACAATCGTGTGGTTGTGGGGTTTGTATTGTCCATCTTTTCGGACTTAGTATTTCATGTTTGTTATTGCATAAAATCCAATTTACCATGTTTGTACTTTGTGTTACTTTCACTGTTTTGACATTACAATCGTGTGATTGTGGGTTTCGCATTGTCCAACTTTTCGGACTTAGTATCGGTTATGTTTGATCCATAATTTTATGAAATCATCAGTTTACAAAGTATTTAGCAAACCGTCCGTCCAAGAGGCAGACAAGTTCAACATAATCAGCGCTTTTGCTTATTTAATTCCCACTTTTTCTTAAAACAAGTCCAACAATGTAACTCAAATATAATATAGCCCCGGAGCTTAAGGTGATATAAATATGATATTTTGTTTTTTCTATAATATTTCTTATCCGTTCATCATGCAGATGTTCAATTATATAATAATAATAATAATAATACTAATACTTTTATTTCAAGAGGATAACATATTTGGCTATAAGCCAGTCTAATATATGGTCCTCAGACAAAATAGAATATATTTACAGTTTATAAAAACATGATTAAAACAACGGTACAAAAAGAATAAAATATGTCTAGAAACTTCATAATTTTTCTAAAAATTAGATATTTGAGATACATTGATTAAGACTTATTCAACATATATATATGAACGTATGTAATCAGTATTATCTAGCCCAGCAGACTAAACATACAATCTGATCCACTGAACCTTCCAACATTGATGTTTTATTGTATTTATATTAGTTTATGTTTACATAATATTATTGACCTATTCAGATCCTATCACACACACAACACATACTCTTTGTAGGCAAGTCTATAACTTTACATATGCACTTAAAATATATAGTTTTTATGATTTCTTAAGACTTTGTGTCGTTAAAACATTGATGCTTTACCAGACCCACACTGATAGTGTATATACTTCTGACATTATGTAGCAGTTGAGGACATAAGATGTATTTTCAGTCACCTTTTAAATGAACTTAACGATTTTGAAAGCCGTAGTTTATTCCATTCCTGTGGACCGCATATTGAAAATGCTTTATCATAAACTGCTGTGTGAGATCTTGGAACGTGCAGTGTATGATTTGTGTAATATCTTAAATTTCGTCCATGAGTTGTTGAAGGTTTTGAGAGCATGCTGTCAATGTTTTCAGGTATTTGATTATTTAGAGATTTATATACCATAATACATGTATGGTATGAACCTGTTTTTGGACTGGGAGTCGATTCAGAGTTTTAAACATTTGTTCGGATCGAGTATTAAATTCTTCACGGAGGATAAGCCTGCCCGCTGGTTTTTGAAGTTTTAGTATTCGTTCTAGTCAAACAAATGCAATATATATGCACTGAAGTACATTTTCAACTTATCTTGATTTATATATTTTGATAGCAATTTCATAAGAGTTATTTTCTATGTGATGCTTTGCCATACACTGTTTTTTGTTAATCCCCACTGAGCATTTGATCTATATGTATTCCTAACAGTTTATGTACTTCAGTTGTTTGTACTGAGTTGTTATCAAGAGTTAGGTTAAGTTTAGGGTGACTTAATATTTTAGATCTTGATCCTATGGTCATTGAAAAAGTTTTATTTCCATTTATGTGCATTTAGTTATCAGTGCATCACATTTTAAAGCCATTTTGGAGTCGAGTTTCACTAACAGTTATATCTTTAACTGCCGTATGTATGGTTCTATTGTCTGCATATAAATCAGTTTCACTTTCCCCAGTATAAAGAGGCAAATCATTAATGAATAGCAGAAACAGTACTGGACCAAACACAAAGCCTTGTGGAACTCCACCTTTTTGCCAGCTACTATACATTGATTTCAGTTGGAGAGGTAAGATGTGAACCAATTTATTGAGCCCTCTTATACTTTATTTTCACGAGTATTAAATGATCAACAATTTTTTTTCAAATCAAAGAATACTGATCCAATAAGGTCACCATTATCTATATGTTCAAGCCATTTATTTATAAGCTTGACTAATGCAGTCTGACATATGTGTATAATCATGTAGCCTTTGTAACGTCAAGTACATTATGATTGATGAAAGATGCTCTTGTTTCATCAAAGGTATTTTAAATTGTACATCTGCAGGAATTTTCAATTCGGTGATGTTTTTCATTTTTTTTAAATCTCTGTGATTTAAGTCAGTGTTATCTTTCAATTGTTCACTTATATTAGAAAAGTAATTATTAAGGGTGTTTATTACATCATTTACGTCAGTAAAGCTTTGATCGTCTACTGTTAATTTTCTTGGTATCGAAGAAGCAGGGGCGTAGCTATACCTAAATCAATGTGTAGGCAGAAGGTCTAGGGAGGTCCGGTGGCATGCTCCCCCGGGAAATTTTTATTTAAAGGAAACAAATCTTGTATTCTGACGGTATTTTCAGCAACAAAAAAATCATTTTTAATCCGCGATTTCAAGCTTTTTTAATCTGCGATTTCACAAAAAAACATCAAAACAGAACAAAATAAAATAATTGTATTAATATGAATAGGCCTACATATTTTCTTAAAATATTACGAAATTTTGCTCAATCATGGCCAATGAAATAGTTAATACTAATGCGTAGATCTATAACATACTTCAGAAAAAGTCCATGATTCTACATTTGATGGAGGCAAACACATTTATGTCTTTGTGAATGCTAAAGAGCGCCAGAGAAGAGAGCCCGTCACTGCTCATTGTCGACCGCATATAGTTTTTTCATGGAACTGAATGATCTTTCGCAAGACGCTGATGTTGGTGGCATGGTCAGAAGCACTATCATTATGCTGTTTATACATGGGTATGTGTAGTACCTTAGTCAAACTCACAATTACAATATTGTATCCTCAAAACAAAACGTTCTCTGGCGCTCTTTAGCATTCACAAAGACATAAATGTGTTTGCCTCCATCAAATGTAGAAACATGGACTTTTTCTGAAGTATGTTATAGATCTACGCATTAGTATTAACTATTTCATTGGCCATGATTGTGCAAAATTTCGTAATTTCACGATGATAATTGTCGTTGTGCTATGGCGATTTCTTCATTGAGTCATTCAGGCTTAAGGTCTCTTTTAACTCTTTTGTTTTTTATTGGCTCGTGTGTATTTAAAACTGATGTAAAAATATCATTCCAATTTTGAAAATTCTTATCTGAATTGTTCTGTGATATTCCAAATTAGCCAAATGTTCTGATAGATCCGACACAAATACAGGTTCTTGAATTTTTTTATATGATCGGTATTGTTGTGTGTGTATTTCTTTTAATTTGAGTTTGGTTGTGCTGCGAGTAAAGCATACTGAAAAAATGATCACTTATTGAAATACTGGGTACAAATGATTCAGTAATCTGACTTTCGTGTGATGTATAAATATGATCTATTAAGGTTGTAGAATTCGCTGTAAAGAAATATAAAAAGATCGAACAGGGAAAGTAGCATTCAAGGAGGACAGTCAACCACAAAATACAGAAACAAACACGCAAACAGACAAACAAGGAGGCAAAAGCAATAATAAATGCAAAGGACATCACAAACACAAAAGGGTTGACAATAGGGCTTCCGCCTTGGAACGGTCAGTGGCAAAGTAGGCCACTGGGGGTTTAAACCGGTTCTAGGGTGCACCAAACCTCACACTTACCCTACTGTCATCCCATTAAAATAGGACAGTGTAAATAAAGAAATCCCCGCCATGATCTAATCTCTAACCAACAAGGCAGCATCAATAAGCAATATAAGTAAAACACAAATATGCTCGTGTAAATATAATACAAAAAAAAAACAATAGCCTAGAAAGCCATAATGAAGGTACTCAATGACTTGGCAGAAGCCAGAGCAGTAAGAGAATAAACCATTAAGGGCACGACAAGAAAGATCATGGACAAACATCAAACGCCACCGTCCCAATGGGCTTTAGGTAGGCGTCATCATAGGGTCCACAGCCTGTCCGGTCATTGTACAATTAAAGAGGAAAGCATAGTGGCGAACTGTAAAAGGGTGCACCACCAAGCATGAAGTACGTTGCAAAATGATAGGGTCATAACCTCTTTTGATAAAAGTTTTAACAAGTTTAACAAAGATAGTATGAAAGTGATCATGACCAAGAATCTTACGAAGTTTATAAGTCACATCACCATAGAAGTCAGGTTGTGATAGTCCTTGTCGCAGAAGAGTCGTTAAATTACTTTTATATTTGGACAGAAGATCAGGGTTACGATAAAAAAAATTGCAAAGGTTTTACGAGGTTTATGGTAACGGTAACCCTGATTGAGTAACTTTTTAGTTATACAAAGATTACGAGTATTAAAGTCCTCAACTAGAGTACAAGCTCTAGAAAAACGAATAAGTTGAGAAACATACACCCCATAAGAAGTTGACCGGGGAACATCCCCATCCAAGTGGGGATAATTAACAATGTCAAAATTGAAATCAGCTCTCTTGTCATAGATTTTGCTAATTATTTTACCATTTTCAATCGAGAGATCTAAATCAATAAAAGAAGCGTTACTATCGGATAAATTAGCTTTGTTAAGCTGAAGTTCTTTAGGATAAATACAATTAACCATAGTTGGAAAGAAAGGGTTGTCAATGTTCAGTATGTCATCCAGATACCGAGAGGTGTCATTAAAGGCTTCAATAATATCTGCCTGGGTATCTGGTGAAAGACTCAACATGAAATCCCTTTCATAGCAAAAAAAAAGAACAAATCTGCGACAAGTGGTGCACAGTTTGTACCCATAGGGATACCAACAATTTGTCTATAAACAGTGGTTCCATACCTGACGAAAATATTATCTAATAGGAAGATGAGTGCTTCACAAACTTCATAGCAAGTCCACATAGTATAATTCTCTAAACTTCCATTAGTAAAAAACGCTCTTATATTATTACATGCCAAAAATGTAGTATTTTCTCTAGCGAATGTTTTTTGAATAAGAGAAATCAGCTTGTCTTTAATAAGGTGATGTGGTAAGGTTGTATATAGTGTAGAGAAGTCATAAGTGCTTATTGATGAAACTTGACCTTTATTGAACATTTTATCAAGAACGTCTCCTGAATTTTTTATAGACCAAAATAAAAAATCCCAGAGTTTTCATAAGTTTTATCACAATATAGGTTAACGTGATCTTTAACGTCAGTAAGAGAAGAAGTTAAAATTTGGAAATGTTTGTTGTGGTTCATGCACTAGAATTCGAAATAAAGCGAGCCTTATATGGATTTTTATGTAATTTAGGAATCCAGTACATAGTAGGCAGTTTATTTTGCTTATCGTTTTGAAAGTAGTGCACCGAGTGATATGTGCGGAAACAACATCATCCTCAGTAGAATTAACTGGAGTATACGAATTGGTGCTGCCGAGTTCCAGAGATAAAACATTGACGTAATGTAGGCGTCAAACAATAATTACATTATTAGCTGCTTTATCTGCAGGAACTAAAACAAATTTATTATGAATTTCCTGAATTCCCGATTTTAAATTACGAAAGGAAAACCTAGGTCTCGGAGGAAGTAAAGAGGGGTCAGCATTATAAAAGTTATTACGTGTATCTATAATTTTCAGAATTGACTTTTTCCAAGTAGAAAGTGAGTTTGGGTCCGCATGTTCTCTACGACACCATTTGGTACTAAAATCTTCAATGGAGTGGGCGATCTGGGCACGACAGGCATTAACATCAATAGTTGAAGGTAATCTATATTTAGGACCTTTCGAAAACAAATGCCGAATACGTTTATCAAATAATATCAAAATTACCAGTGATGACATGACCTGCTGAAGCATAGTAAATTTTGATGTAAAATAGTAAAATTCACATTCCTTAGGAGTATTATGTACTATATCAAGGTCAGAAACTATTTTGTTGTGGTTGAAAATAATATTTCTAATAGGCATTTTATACTTATAACAAATTACGGGACTTTCGGAATTTTTGAAATATTTTGGGATAGAATCAACTACATGAGTATCTCGAAAAATACTAGGCATGTCAATGAAATCAATACTTTTATTAATATATAGTAGTTTCAGAATATGCCTGACGTGATCAGACTCCTTGTCAATATGGGGTCGGAGAACATGTTGTGTATAGCTTAACTCTTGTTGGTGCATTTATAATTTGTTTAAAGTCATATAATTCCATTGTTTGAGACAACTTATTAGGACTTATTGACTTGCTAATAAATTTATATTAAAATCACCTAGAATATAAATCTCGTTATCAAGATTGGCTACTTTATACAACTGCATTACAAACGAATCATGCCATTGCAAAGTTGATGACGGCGGCCTGTATATCGAGCAAATAAATATTGGTTGGCTATTTTTTATATATTTTTCTATCCAAATAGATTCTATTTCTGGAGTCTCAACATCAGTTCTTCTTTTAAAGCGTAATTGATTTGACACATATATAAGGATTCCGCCCCCATTTAATTTTCCTGCTGTATTGTTAGTCTCATTTCGATTCTTTCGCTCGATGTTATAGTTGGGAATATTTAACGATTCATTATCTACATAACTATCAAGAAATGTTTCGCAGAGACCCAAAACATTTACATTCTTAGATTCACTTAAATTTAATTTACGGTCATCTAGTTTGGGTTTGATGTGGCATATGTTTCAATTAGCTATATGTATATGCAGGCCTCAGTGAAGAAAATCCATGACTGATACAGAGCTAGAATTTTCGTTTTGCATATCTTTGATAGATGGTCGTTTTACAATAATTGGGGATTGTTGATATAATTTAAAGTATTAATTTCATTGTCTGATTCACCATTATTAATAGTTTAGGTTTATGACTGGTTTCATTGCATTGCAGTTTGTTACATTCAGTGCAGATATCGTTTAAAATAAGGAACTGTTGGTCAAAAGAGATTTCACATCCAGTATCAAGACTTCTAGACACGTTTTCCTAGACCCATATAGGACTCCATCGAGATCCGCGATTTTATCTACCAAAGTCATTTCCTCAGTAGCTACCTGAATGTGGGTCTCTACTAAAGTAGTTTTTGTTGTTATACCTACGTGGTTCATTTTCACGCGTTGGTTGTATTTTGATTTTTGTGTTGATATTTCGAATCAGAGTTACAGTTCCGTGATGTTTCAGATTAATTTTATCTGCATGGGACATAGTTTTTGGAATTTCACTTTAGGCCATGAGAAACGAGTCATGATTTTCAATAAAAGAGATGTTCATTGTAGCACATACGCTCTTAACCTTATCATTAAATGGCTTTATGTTTGTTCCTCCTCTTGGCAGTAAACAAGATACTACGACTTTGCATTTTCAGGAAATAACAGCCATCAGAGATTTGTAATCCTGTTCGAACGTATTTAGGTCAACGCCGTCATCAATAGCATGGCCCCCAACATGGGAAATTACGGTATCGTATGCTGACAGTTTCATGTTTTTTAATTGTTCTGTTAGTCCACTGATCTTGATCTTAGGGAAATGTTTTACTCCTATATAATCTTTGAGTCGCGTTGTATCAATTCCCTTTAGAGCACATGACCCCGTTATAAATGTATGTTTTGGTTTATTTTCTCTTTCTTTCAGGATTGGGTTTCTTTTGTGTTGCTTTCGGTGGTAAAGAAGGACGGTTTGTTTTGTTTCCGGAAGGTGAATTATTAGAATTTGTAACATTCTTACATGTCTGTTGGTTAATTTGTTTGGGTCTGGTACATACTTAATTCTATCTAAGATAGCTTGTGGTTGTGTCATGATGTTGACTGATTTCTTGTCCACATCTGATTTGAGACTTGGAAGGTTATGATTAATCTCGGACAGTGTGGATGAGTTATCTTGATTGAAGCATTTTTGTTGGTTATAACAATATTCGGTCATCTATATTTTGAAATTTGTTATTAATTGATGATGAAAGATTAGTGACTTGTACTTATATTTCCTTAGTTGCTTTTTGTAATTCTAAGAACAGTCGACATTTGCTTTACTAACAGAGGCATTTGTTTGCAATGTTCACAAACCCATCATGCGAGATTATCATTGTCTCCCAGGTCTACACATGTATCGTGGAACCATACCATAAATTGCATCTCGTCCTGTCACCATTGTTTTTACTACAATCATCTTTGCACATAAGAGGAATATTGTTTGAATTACATGTCTTTTGTTCACTCTTTTGTTTGTTTTCGCTTTCTTTTGATTTTACTGTTTTCGGTTGCTCACCTGGTTTTGTCCTACTTTTTGATGCGATTGGACGGTAGCTTATAGTTCTGTCAAACTATCATCTGAAGTTTTCGTAGTATTAAACGTGTCATCCAAATGTGATAGATGTGATTATCGTGGAATTGAGTGTGTCGTCTAATTTAAAATTGTCAGTTGACTCTTGAAGTTGCGCTTCCATAACTTGTCCATCGGATTTGTTAATTGTGTCTGGTGCGTCAGCTGTAGATGGTTTTGATTTGATGGCAGCTTTGGAAGTGCTTCGTCGTGGTTGTTGTTTCCGTTTCTGGACTGGGCGTTTCCTACCCGTCACCTGCAAATATTGCATTTCGTTGCAAACTACAGTAATACTGAGAGTTGTCGTGCATATTGTACTTCCGGTTCAGGGGTGTTCTACTGGGATCACTTTTCATCCGTCGTCCGTCATCCGTCGTTAACTTTTGCTTTATTTCTTCAAACCACTTATTCTCAGAAACCGCTGTGCAAATTTTGACAAATTTCACATGGATAATATAGAGATCAATCTTTATGGAGATTTGCATGTTTTTCATAGACTTGTGTAGGAACACAAACCACAATGCACAGAGCTCTCATGTATTTACATGTAGCATCAGCTTATAGTCCTCTACCAAAGTTTGTTCAAATGGTGACCCTAAGGTCAAATTTGGACCTTCCCCGTGGTCATAGTTTTACATTGAAAGCCAGAGGTTTAATATTTCTCATTTACTATAAGGTTATGGTTCTCTACCGCTTTTGTTCAAATGGTAATCCTGGGGGTCACATTTGCTCACGCCCCACGTGTCACATGTTTTAAATAGACTTATATCTGTAGGATACAAACTTAAGAAAATCTTCTCCGAAACTACGAGAGCCAGAGGTATACTATTTTTCATTTGCTATAAGCTTAAGGTCCTTTACCAAGTTTGTTCAAATGGTGATCATGGGGTCACATTTGGCCGCGCCCCGGGGTCACATGTTTTACATAGACTTGTATATGGAAATACTTAAAAAAAGTCTTCTTCTCTGAAACTACAAAAGCGAGTGGTTTAATATTGTGCATTTACTATAAGCTTATGGTCCTCTACCAAGCTTATTCAAATGGTGATCATAGGGTCACATTGGGCCCCGCCCCAGGGGTCACATGTTTTGCATTGACCTATATAGGAAGATCTTTAAAAATCTTCTTCTCAGTTTGTTGAAATTATGTCATTGCGACATCCAAGATGGCCGTTATAGACAAATCGTTAAATTACTTCTTTTACACTGGGGCCGTGGGTTCAAATACTAATGGAAGTAAACTCTTTGTTTATTTCTTCATTATGTCTCCCCTACTTTGTGGATGGGAGACATATTGTTGTTGGACTGTCTGTCGTCCGTAAGTCACAATCTTTGTCCGGACTGGTTCTCCTGAACCACTGGCCAGATTTCAGTGAAACTGTGCAGGGATGATAAGTACTAAACCTAATTGCGCATATCGTTGCCATGTTTTGGTTGAATGATTGTTGGCGTAGTTATGGCAGTTTAAACGTTTTAATAAAAAAACTTTGTCCAGACTAGTTCTCCTGATCACCTGGCCTGATTTCAACGAATCTTGGCAGATGTGATCAGTACCAAGCCTAGTTGTGCATATATTCGCCGTGTTCGGGTTTAATGATTTTTGGCTGAGTTATGGCCTTTTAAACGTTTTAGTACACAAGCTTTGTCCGCAACAGTTTTTCTGAACCCCTGGCCGGATTTCAACGAAACTCGGAAAGGATAATAAGTACCAAGCCTAGTTGCGCAAGTCATCGTCATGTTCCAGTTGAATGTTTTTATGGGGGGTTGATGCCCCATTCCTCAGTGGGGGAGACATCTGTTTTTACTAAAAACAACCTCTAGTTAGCTCTACTGGCCAAATGCCAGCAGAGCTTATAGCATTCCGAGTTGTCCGCCGTCCGTCCGTTGTCGTCCATCCGTCGTCCGTCGTTAAATTTTGTCTCGTTAAGACGATAGGGCCTTATTCATCCGATCTTAACCAAACTTTTCCAGATTGTGAATATCCTGAAAGCTCGGACAAGTTCGAAAATCAGCCAGATCGGACCATAACAGCGGAGTTATATCCCTTTATTTAGTTAAAAATTCTATATTTTACCTCGTTAAGACGCTAATGCATTCATTTTTCATCCAATCGTTACAAAACTTTATCAGTTGTTAATATCAATGAAAAATCGGACAAGTTCAAAAACCAGCCAGAGCGGACAAGTAACAGTAGAGTTATGTCCCTTGATTTAGTTAAAAGTGCTATATTTTACTTCGTTAAGACGATAGTGCATTCATTTTTATCCAATCTTGTTCAAAAACCAGCCAGTTCGGACCAGTAACACCAGGTTGATAGATTTTTGGCGGGGTTATGGTCCTTTAAAGGTTTTTGATACTTTTTTCTGGGCTAGTTTTCCTGAACCTTGGCCAGATTTCAACGAAACTTGATAAGCATAATCAGTATCAAGCCTAGTTGTGCATATCATCGCCGTATTCTGGTTGATTTTTGGCATAGTTATGGTCCTTTGAAGGTTCTAATACACAAACTTTGTCCTGACTAGTCTCTTCTTAACTCCAGGCCAGATTTCAACGAATCTTGTCGGGGTTGATGAGTGCCAATCCTATATGTGTTAGTCATTGCCGTGTTATGGTTGAATGAGATTTGGCAGAATTATGGACTCTTAAAGATTTTAATACACTAACATTGTACAGATTAGTACTCCTGAACCTCTGACCGGATTCCAACAAAACTTGGCGGGGATTATCAGTACCAAGTCTAGTTACGTATAGCATTGCCAAATTCCGGTTGAATTATATTTGAAATGAGTTATGTCCCCTTAAACATGAACTTTATCTTTAGCCAGTAGAGCGTCCACATGCCCTCTTGGGCCTCTTGTGTTTATCCTTAGTGTAACGTGTTTCTTGTTTACTATTCTTTTTTTAATTCATAGCATGGGGTTTAAACTTTGGTTGTGGATGTTGTGTATTGCACTTGTAAAAAACCAATTTTGTCATCCTTGCGAAGATTCTCAGGTGATAGATTTAGGGCGATTTTGGCCCTCCAGTTTTTATCAAAGGATCTTGTTTTGTGCATATTACATTTATTTTTTATCAAAGGATCTTGCTGGAATGCCATACGTTTATCTATCATTCCAACATCTTTTCTGATCCTAAATTATTGTCGGCTGAAACATTACAATCTTTTCTCGACGTTGAAATATGTATCTCACAAAGTTCAGAAAAATCACTCACTCTGCTTAAATGAAGTCGACCGTCTATTTGGACATTTTAACAGCTGTATATGCGTTCCCCGTTTAAAGTGCGAAGAAGCTTAAATTGTCTGTTCGTTTATTTTTGAGACGGATTATCGACCGTGTAATGTTATTCAATGTTGTTTAACTGGATCTGTTATCACGTCCATAACTGGATATGTTATCACGTCCAACATTAAACGTTTGATATACCTAAACGTCTAAATGTTCATATATTTAACCCCGTATTGAATAAATTAATCTTTACTGTGTTATTGTTTCGCGTATTCCTATGTTTCTTCCCCACTGTCTAGGGCGGTTCTAAAGAGCCTAATACATTGTGCTGACGGGCCGCTAAACAAATTCAATTCACTAACCCTGTAAGCATTAGTGTGATTTCGGGGACCAGTAGACTATACTGCGCACCGGGTACCAGTCCACTTGGTCTTATGGAAATACACCGAAAAAATAAATTGAAAACCGATTACCAAAGGAGGGTTGCTGGACTGTCAATGCACTAGCTAGCGAACTGCCATTCACAGAGTACCAAACAAGCGCATCGGTGGCCGAGGTGTTAACGACGTTACGTGGTAAACCTTCTCGCCTATCACCGCTGCGGGTTTGAATCCCACTGGGAGCTCAACTTGTGAGAAAGTGTCGAGCTTGCGGATGGCGGGAGATATACAATACAGTACTGGTTCTACCCAGGAATAAGTGGGTGGTCTGCCACCACCACAAAAATCGGCCGTCATACATAGCCTAAAATGTGCTGTAAATGACTTTAAACAACAAACAACAAACAAGCAAAACAGTATCAAACATATGGCTGCATTCTTGCCTAACTGCCTTTTATCGTGTGGCCTCTTTATTCACTCTAGAGGGCTGGCGTGGCGCAGTCGGTAGCGCGGCGGATTTGTAACCGGAGGCCCCGGGTTCAATCCTCCGTGGTGCCACTGAGTTCCGTCGGTGTGTTCTTGGGCAAGACACTTTTCCTTAGCCTCGTCCGTCGGATGTGGACGTAAACCGGGCGGTCCCGTGTATCGGTCTATCATCCGAGCACGTTAAAGAACCATAGGAATCTATTCGATAATAAGAGTAGGGCAGGTTCCCGGATTCCTATGTATCCTTCCCCTCTCTCTGGGGCGGCTCTAAATAACCTGTACTGTGTTGATGAGCCGTTAAACAACATTCAATTCAATTCTTTAGTCACCAAACAACATGATATATTACTTCAATCCTTGAGAGAGGTCTTAACGGGAGACGGTTGTTTCATCTGAACATTTATGTTTAAAATATTGTCTTCTTACATATGATATATTGTTGGTTTTAAGTAAGTCTAATCCGCTGATAAATTAGTTTGTTACAAAAATGTAAGGAATTTCCTCCCAATGAGATACAAAGATTATATAATTTCACTGATCCGATTGGAAGCACAATATTTGTGTTGCTATATGGTCTATAACATCCCGCATAAAGCAAGATATTTGTTTAATTATTCGGAACAGCTTTTTATAATTGCTCAATATAAGGTAGTAATGAACAGTTTCTTTGAGTTGTTCACTTTGATAACGCAATCCTATAATTACACATGGTACACGCACACGCATCCATTACATATGAACAATTGTATTTGTGTGCTGTGTACTTCTAGCATATCGTGCTCCAAAGGTGAATATGTAATCAATATGTAACGCATGTCAAGGAGTTGACCAGAACGAAGCAAGGTCGTCCACTTTGATTAAAAATGTTTGGTAGGAAGAATGATGGTAAAAATTAGGAGGAAGTGTCTGGTAAATAAACACGGTCGTGGCATGTTTACGTCTTCGTGATAAAAGTTTTCAATTTTGTTTTGATACACGTGACATGATCTGTTATTATGTTAACTTTGTTCCCAGTTCCTACACAGATATAATTATATTTTCTCTCGACGGCTATTTTACGCCTGCGTAAAACCTTGCTATTTTATGACTGTTATTTGAGCTCTCTGAATCACTGCTTGTCGATATGTAATTACCCCGGTAGCCTTTTTTCACTGACCGTTCCCCGTGTGTCAACCCGTTTATGTTTGTGGTGTCGCATACTCTACTTCTGTTGTCCTTCTGGTTGTTGTTTGTTTCGGTGCGTATTTTGTGAATATTACCTTTCCTGCTCTACTGTGAAGCCAACTTAATGTTGAATTAGATCAACGATCATAACATTTTGAGCTAATGCGATGGTATTCGTAAATAGTTCGGTGTCTATCCGTTTTCTTCGCCACCTAGCCACCAAAATAGGCGTAGTTTTTAAAACACTGGATAAAATAATAAAAAAACAATTCAAACTACATTTCCTTAACAAGTAGATATAACAATCGAACGGGAAAAGTAGCATTTAAGGGTGCCCTCTGGTGAATATCAGAACAGATAGAATTTTTTATTTCCCTGTTTTTTATGAAGACTAACATATTACTAGTTAGTTTCTGGAAAAATAATGATGGGTCGGTGATTTAACTTTTTCGCAAAATTAATCTTTAGTAATACACTCTCACAGTGCGGTTTTAAATTCTGAATCAGCTGCAAATTGTGTATGGCAACTTACATGTGTGTAGTGTGGTTTGCAGAACAGGTATCGATTTTCCGTCTTTTTTAATGTAATAGATCATACTTTAGGACGAAAAATTAAGGGTTGGGGTATTTTTATCACCATCTGAAAAATTAGTACATCCCTTGTCATTACCCCACCCAGTTTACTATAAATTGCATTTTTAAATTTGTGATCCATAATTTTTTCATGATAAAGGAACAGATAACTTTTTGAGATATTTTGTCTACAATATATACAAGACCTGAGTATCAGAATGAAAAAATAAAAATTGGGGGTCGGTGTGCATATAAGAAAGATATTCAATAAAAACTGAGAAAAAAATGTGCTTTTTTAGATTTCGACGAGCTCTGACATATAACGGCATAGGTCTGTAACAAATAATAGGAAAATACTTTTTATTCCTGTCTATGTATATGCTAACACATGTCTTTGTAATAAAGTTTAAATTAAGTGAATATCTTAAATGGTTTTTGAGAAATACCATCTTTTGTACCCCTACCCCCCATTTTGGCTTATGTTAAAAATTGTCAATTTTGGGCACAACATGTGAGGTCAAAAAAAAAATCTAATTTTTTTTTATTTTTTTTGCACTAAAATATCCCTATTGGGCATAAGTTTGTTACTATATAATTATTTTTTCCAGTTTTATTATAATTTTTGAAATATAACAAATGTAAATTTCCGGAAGTGCAAAAATCCAAAACCTCAGCAGAGGGCACCCTTAAGGACGACAGTCCACCAGTAAAACACACAAAAACAAATAACGATTTTAAAGACGAATAAAAGGCAAGATAAGATATCACAAACACAAACTAGTTGACAGTCATCCCAATAAATGGGACAGTGTAAATAAAGATATCCAAATGGCTTACTTTGGCATTGGTTGATTTTATGTTTATATCGTTCGTCGTCGTTCGAAATATTCAAGATGGCTACGGAATTACGAATGTAAAATATAGTTATGAGATGTAACATGTTTAGTTTTGATGTAAAACCTTTCTGAATAAGTACATGAAGTATCGAGGTTCCACACTATGGTTCGTTTACGATGCCGATTCAGAGTTGTGCTTTTCGTCGCTGCCCGTATTCCAAATATAAGCTTGTGTATTTTGTCATCGTCATGGTTTAAAGATTTAAAGATGGCCGTCACGGAAATGCGTATTGTATATAATTATATAGAAAAATGCAAACAATTATACTTCTCCACAACACGTTATAATGAAATAATGAAACTTGGCCAATGTGTTGCTTTAGGTTTGTGTTTTTTGTCAAAATCCGTCATTTAAAATTAAGTTACTCAACACATTCCCAGTAAAGCATTTTCTTCTAAACCGCTTATTCAATTCCAATAAAATGGCATGTGCATGTTGCTTTTGTTAACCTCTATTGACTTTGTGTCTTTTAGTTGGCATCAACAATTCACCATTTTCAGGTTTTTACATAAGAGTTGATAAGAGAAAGTTTAAGAAAATGTATGCTGAAATCCCATTCCCAAAACAAATGGATCTTGGCAAAAATGTCTTTTCATATTTGTAATTGTCGTCGACGTCGTAACGAACATTCAAATCATGTACATGTTCCGTTTAATACCTCATTCATGTTGTTGTCTTTCTTCGTGATCAAATAACCAAGATGGCTACCACAGCATATCAACTTTTATATACATTTAAATGTAGCGTAAATACTGTAAAACATCTTCTGCTCTGAAACCGATCTCCGGATTTTTTTCTGCCACAATGGTCCTCAGATGGCATACTGTCAGACGCGGCTTTTGTTTGTTCGTTACTGCCCATTAACTGAACATATTCCAAAAAAGATAGGAACATTTAAAACAATCCCGCTAACCGTTCCATTAATAAATGAATGTGCTTCTTTGTTATTTTATTAACGTCTATCAAGCTTGTGTCTGTCGTTATATTCAAATATATAAGATGATAGTGGAGGAAACAGGATTATTCCATAGAGTTATACAGAAAAAATGTACATACGAGGGCTGTTCGGAAAGTTTTGAGACAAATGCTATAACATTTGAACGGCATGTAGGCCCTACAATTTAATTAAAATGCAGTATAGTAATAGTTTCCCCTATATCTAATTAACTCGCAAAGACCGAACGACGTTGGTTTTTACAAAGCAAATTTATGGTTACTATAGTAACATATACGACGCATACACGGCGACCGCCATTATCTGGTACACATATCCTACAATCAACGCTATAGTTTCCCTAATTTCCATCATATTTCTTTGCCAAAAAATAACAATCAGTGATTGACGTCACGTCAGGGAAAGTTTCGACGACATCCAAGTGACGCAATCGTGAACGCTCGGCCAATCCCGGCATTCCTCGGGATCCCGCCTCGTGTGTATCACGGCGCTTGAGTATGTTCAAAATCTTAACATTCTGTTAGCCGGAAGGCAACGGCACAGAAAATAGTGCACTGTTGCTAAGCTGTTGCTACATAAACATTATGACCGCTTGCCACACGTGTTGATGTATGATTTGCGTTGCATGTTTGTTATTTACAATACAGACGAAGGTTTTATCAATGCTTTCACGTAAATAAACTATAGATCGAGCAATCGGCTAAATGACATTGCAAAATGTTGAAGAAAACTTTGATTTTGAACGCAAATTCGTTTTGGCGGGAATCTGACGCGCGTCACGCTAGTATGACGTAACCAATATGGAAACCTGCGTATTACATTCGAGTCATGCTGCGAAGCAGTGTACGAGATGTTGCGAATGCCAAGTGACGGTTTCACGCGCATCGCAAGACCTGAAGCAAGGTACTTTACTAGGCAATCTAAAAAAATGGCGTCAGAAATTAAAATTGAACGGCGGGTTATTATTAAATTCTGTGAAAGTATTAGAAAAACACCAAAACAGACTAAAATATTGTTGGACAAGTCATAAGGAAAGTCTTCCGTGTCTCGGGCACTCGTTTACAGATGGTATAAACGCTTCCAATATGGTCGCACATCAACAAGCGATGACCAAAGGAGGTGCAGACCCAGAGTTATTGACGAACATATGGCGTTAATAAAGGCGGCGCTAAATAACGAAAGGCGTATTACCGTCAGGGAAATGGCGTAAATGTGTGATACTGGAGTTGCAATAGACATGAAAAGTGTATATCGTGTGCAGGAAGATACTTTGAGAAAGAGAAGATACCATTAATAGAAACCCTGCAGAAATGAAGAACGTCACGATTTGACGTTGTAGACCGTGAGCCATACACTTTTTTGTTACCATCTCAAGGGACAAATTCTTACTAGTACCATGTTATTGAGTACCTTGTAGAGAAACAAAAAATCCATAATAGCAGTGTGAACAGGGTAGCTGATTCCTGTTATTAGAGTTATCTCCCACTTTTAAGCAAAACTCTTGTTTCTTTAAAAAATCGTTTTCGCTGAAACTAGAAGAGCTACAGGTCTAACATTTTGCATGTATTATACATGTAGGGTCCTCTACCAAGTATCTATAAAATGGTGACCCCAGGGTCAAATATTGCCCAGCCCCGGGGGTAACATTTTTTCATACAGTTATGTAGGAAATCTTTAAAAATAAATAATTTTCTCTAAAACTGTAAGAGCTAGAGGTCCTATATTATGCATGAAGCATAAGCTTATGGTCCACTAGCATGTTTGTTAAAATGTTGACCCTGGGGTCATTTCTGGCTCCGCCCCAGGGGTCATATATTTACATAGAGTCGTATAGAAACATCTTTAAAATCTCTTCTTTAAAAAAACAAGAGCCAGATGTCTACTATTTTGCATATTGTACACGCTTATGGTTCTCTACCACTTTTGTTGAAATCGTGACTCTGTGTCAAACTATGTCCCGGTTCTGGGGTTATTGAATTGAATTGGGTTTTAAGGTGCACCAACACATGCAAGGTTATATGGCGCCTAACAGGCATGAACATGCCAGGCTCATCCTCCATGTACATCGAGATGAAATAAGGAGAATCGGCCTAGGACCGTCTCACCCTGAACTGCAGAGTTGCTGCAAATTCTATTGTAGACACTCCATTTACGCTGGAGCCACGTTTATTGTTTTTCTGCCACTGCTCTTAGTGATGTGAGCGAGATGGCACCTGAAACATTGCAGGGGTCATGATGAAGACCTTTAATGAGCATATATATAGGAAAGAGTTATATAGGAAAGTCCATAGAAATATTCTTTTTCTGATACTACAAGAGCTAGAGGACTAATACGATGCATGTAGCATAAGAGTATCGATTTCTACCAATTTATTTCGTTCAAATGGTGATCTTATGGTCAAATTTCGCCCGGTCCCGGGGGTCACATATTTACATAGAGTTATATAGGAACTTCTATTAACATCTTCTCTGAAACTACAAGAGCTAGAGGTGTTATAAGCTACATGTAGCTTAAGATTATTGTCCTTGCACCAAATAATTTAAATGGTGTCCCTTGAAGCAAGCCTGGAATCAAATTTGGCCCTGTCCCGGGGGTCGTACTATAACATTGAATTATATAGGAAAACATATTCAAACAGCTTCTCTGATACTTCAAAAGCTAAATAATAGTTCGCATGTACCATAATGTTATGGTCGTCTACCTAGTTTGTTCAAATGGTGACAATGGGGTCAAATATGGCCACTAAGGTGGTCACAGTTTTACAGATTTATATAAAGAAATTGTTGTTGTTTCTTAAAACATGAGAGCACTTTGTGACAAGGCGAGTGGGTCTCTTGTTTATGGCTTGAAGTTGTACACATAAAATCACTTCAAAAGTTTTAAGCGAGCTGAAATATATAGAGAATGTGACTTTTGATAAGGTATTCCATTATGAAGACTTAACCATGTTTACAAATCGCTTATTGAATAAATCCACGAACTAAAATCACAAAGTAGACCACTGCATTTTCGACAAATTGCAAAAAAAACAGAAAGAAAAAGAAAAGGCATTTTACGGTTTAACTGTTGATTTTTAGGTGTTTGTTATACAAATTTTAAAATAACCCGACAAATTACGACAAAATTACACTACAAAAACAGTTTATCAAAACTCTATCCAGGTGTTCATCTCATATAATAATGCATATGTGTCGCTTAAAAGTATATGTTTATTCATGGGTTTTTGTAATATCCGTAATTGAATAAGTGTAAAATGAATTATCCATTTTTTTTTCTGGCTGGTTAAAGCTTTTTATATTGTATCTATAGAAAGAAATATAAAAAGATCGGACAGGGAAAGTAGCATTCAAGGAGGTCAGTAAAACACAGAAACAAACACGCAAACAGACAAACAAGAAGGCAAAAGTAATAATAAATACAAACGACATCACAAACACAAAAGGGTTGACATAGAGTTTTGATTCTCAAACGATGTAAGTTATGTATATACCTTGTGGTCAGTAGGTTTAGAAACGATGTACATATGTTGTAAAATGTGGCTGTTGTTGGTGGGATAGCTACTTTAACTGCAGTAGCACCTGTATGTTGGAGAGAGCTTTTAGAGTAAACATCAGTAAACTAACCGTGATCACTAAATGTAATCTATCTCGATGCACTGGGTACCGATTCTTATCTGGAAGCGTTTAATTTTTTTAATATCTTATATGTAAGTTATATTGTCACATTGAGTTATATTATTTAAATTAGATACAATGTACTGAGTATTCTTAATTATCCTGTTCTATCCCAAGGCATT